>OMKZ01019434.1:0-22860 GCA_900302535.1 Neoniphon sammara
TCCTCCAGATCAATCTGAAATTTCTGACTCTATAAGGATTTAGCTTTGGGTCCTTGACAATTTACCACTGTCACACCAACATTCCAGTAATGAGCTTTGTTGGATTACGACATGTTACAGCACTGTACTTTGAATTTCCTGCCGCGGTGATATTTGAGTGGTGAGTTTGGTCATTTCTTAAGCATCAGATTCCATAACAGTTTTAGTCAGATTTGGACTAAATTCCTTAATTGTTTCTCTTAGTGAAGCCTTGTTGCTTTTGGTTGTTCTTTCATAAAAGTCAGATTAATCAGATGTCTGGTTAATGTTTGGATGAAACTGACTCTTTTCTGTCAGTTGACTCAGTTTGTCAGGATTGTCTTCAGACAAAAACAAGTTGTCATCTCTCTTTGGACAAACCTGCTGTTTTTTTCTTTGT
Source organism: Neoniphon sammara (assembly GCA_900302535.1). Lineage (NCBI taxonomy): Eukaryota > Metazoa > Chordata > Actinopteri > Holocentriformes > Holocentridae > Neoniphon > Neoniphon sammara. The sequence continues at coordinate 419 of OMKZ01019434.1, forward strand.
ATTGTGAGCTGCTACAGTGGATTCATAAAGTATCTGATTTTTGCCTTTAGGTGTATCAAAGGTAGGTGCTTCAGTTACTTTATCTTGTTTCTTTTATGTTGTAGGTTTAGTACATAATATCTTTAGTTTGGTGTTTGAAACTTTGTAAGCCACAAGAACATGAGTTACTTGAAGAAACGTGCAAATCCATAGACCTTCAGCAAAACTAGTTACATTGTTCTCATGTATAATCCTTAATGAGATTTTTCTTTACAACACAATACGTGCATTATTTCAACTCTTAGTATTCATTTAAGGAACAGACTCGATTTCAGATAAACACATGGATATGAAATTTGGCAAAAGGAGACGTGGCTTCATCATGGTTTTTGGTCAGTTAAATAGTAGTGGGGTCAACTCTTGCTGCAGTGATAAGCTCTGTTTAGCTTACTTACAGTAGGCTATGTTCACTTTTTACTCTTTGTTTTTCAGTTTTTCAATAAAGCTTTTCAGTGTATAATTTGCCTGTGATTCCTTATCTACAGAACACACAAATGAACATGCTTCAAATCACCAAGAAAAAAACCTTTATTACCCATTATTAGATATTTTTCAGTGTTACGCTCTTGCACAAGGCAAATGTACATAACAGAACTGCCATCATCGGTATTTACAAAGCAGTTGTACTGGAGATACGTAGTGCAGTGGAATGTGATCGCGAGCCTGTGGGAAGTAGGAAGTGGTTCAGCGTGGCGAACATGCATTGCAGACCACAAAAACAAGTTGAACATGTTTTAGAGAGACAGACACTGGCCACAACACCTGGGTGTAGCTCAGTTTGCATAATATCAAGTCACTGATATTGAACTTCCCCAAATAAGAGCTGAAATTATGAATTGGGTCACTATCTAAAAGTTTTTTTGTCAACATTTAATTTATACACTGCTGAAAATGTTTCATAATATTAATAAATTGCTAAGATTATTCTGTAATTGATCTGTATCTTAGACAAGCTGTTTGCAGACCTAATGTGGCTTGGAAATGTAACAGATGAGACCGAGACAAATAATGCATCCCAGTGTAGCAGATGAATATGAAACAAAATCAAACAGCAAAATAGGCACGTATGGCAGATACAACAAAACCTTGATGTTACACTAAGTTTTTGTTCTTTCTACAAGACAGGAAAAAGGAGAAAAAAACACTACCAAGATGTCATTCTCTGTGCAAATGAAAACGTGAACCCAGTCACAAAATAAACATACACAACATTAACACAAAAAGTTAAGTCAGTACAGATTTTTTGTTGTTTTCCAAAATAAGAGATTCAGACAAGCTTTTCCTTTGTATCCACCTCCAGATTCCTTTCTGTTGGTGTGCCTGATTTCACGAGTGCGTTTCCCCAGGTGGGCGGAGCATGCAGAAGTGAACGCAACTGGTCCCGAGCTGAAATTTCTCCACAATGAACCAACTTTGTGCTCTGGGTGAATAAATCAAGCACACCAAATGACAGTAATTATGCACAAATCCGATTAGTTTTTCTTTCTTCATAGCATTACCTGTTAAAAACAAAGACGACAAAGCTGGGGAAGCAGTTGCAGGGTTTTTTTTTGTTGTTTAAAAGCAGCCACATACAGCAGACTAGCCCTAGACTCATTAAGAGCAAAGCATAAACACAATACACTGATTAAGCAGGCGAATAATTCAAAGAAAACAATCGATACCGATCAAAGAAAATATAGTGTGGTAGGAAAAAAAAACATTTATGCCAAGTGTTGAGTTGGAGGGTTGGATTAGGAAGGAAGCTGAGTCTGAAAGCAGAGAGTCTGTCAGGTTGTGATCCTGTGTGAATGCTATAGACTCCCCCATGTCTCAGGAGGAGGGAACTGTTCTAGACTGCCGCTCTCGTCGTGCTGCTCTTCTCCCATGGTGAAGGTTAACCTGTACTGCAGCTGCACTTTCTCCTGCAACGGACATGCAAAGAAAACGAGGGGGTGAATAAATAGCTGCTAACCGCCATAAAAAGAATCATTTCATTGCTTCTCAACTGTGTGACAACTAAACACCAAGCCAAAAGGGATGGAGTGATATATCGAAATGCAAAAATGTGACAATATGCACTGTGAGAGAGAAAGTAATTGTGATATTAGCCACATTTTATTCTGCTTTAGTAATCCCAAATAAGATGGAATCATAATTTCACAAGCAGTTGATATGATTTCCGTGGATATCGTTTTATCAACATTTTTTAACTTTTACATTCTAGGAAGCCAATGTCACTGCTAGAAAGATGTGTGTCTCAGAAATAAACAATTCTGCACAGTCATGCTTTGTTGTCACTGAACTGTCATTCACAATACTGTGGTTGTACTGAATCGCGAATCCCATATCGAATTGTGAGATACAGTGAAATAAACATATAGTCCCATCACTACTAGACAAGGTGATTTAAATCACTAACATTCAAACATCATGCCGTCACTGCCGTCGTGATTGGCTGGAAGGAATACCTGCATAAGTCTCAGGATGCTCCAGCTAATATGGGTTTATGTAAGAAAATACTGCCTTAAAACTGGATGGACTGATTCTATCTTAATCTCATTATCTAAAGTTAGACAAGCTTGAAAGACATGGCAGTTACATGATGCATGCCTACTAGATCACTCAGTCTACTGAGCCACCACCGAGGAATTATTTCCTACCAGAAACTCACATTTCTTCAAGTGGTGTGAGGTGATAGAACAAAATAGAAATTTCGACTAGATCAAACTAATGCTTCATGTTTACTATGATGCATTATATAGTTCTGGCAATTCTCAAGCCTGTGGAAGTTTGTTTATGTACTGTACAAGAATGAATGGCAGCAAAAACTTAAAAAAAGACAAAACAAAAACAAACGGTGTTGTCCTTTAAGTGACCGATGCTGATCTGACTTGACGGTTCAGTATGCCAGCCTACCTTGTTTGGGTTGGCCAGCAGCAGGATCTGTGTGACAGCAGCAGGAGGGAGGATGGGGTTGAAGGCTGGAAGCTCTGTTCCTGATGGAGGCTGCAGCTTCACTGCCATAGACTGCAATCAATAAATAAAAGAAATCACAATCAATTTGAAAAAGCTGTGTCATCCCATATTTGCAGTATTGAAATGAATAGTAATGGCTTAATGCCTTGATGAGTGAAATCCCCAAAGGGATATCAGAGCACAGTGTCAAAACCTGAGCTGGCAGGGACTCTTGCATCTTGCTTGATGACACCTCAGCAGCGAGGAGGCTTAAAAGGCTTGAACTCCAACTCCTCTGGCTGAAGGGTGATCATCCTACTCACTATGCCACTATGTGGCACCTGACACTCAGCCTTATTCCTTCTGCTTTACATCTGTTCACATTACTAGACTAGGGACAAGAAAGAGGACTAGGGCTTTTAAATTTCTCACATTTGCTGGTTTTTAATGTTAGTTTTTTTATGCTTTTTTTTTTTTACAAAGCAATTTATAAACTGATTTAAAGGGCTTACACATGCAAATACAGGCACAATTTTTCACAACCTTTTTATCTACAGATTTAGATCTGTTGAGATCTAACAATTTATATCAAATTGACTGAGAACAAGGGTGTTTAAGTTTGTGAGAGCTGACCTTTGGAGCAGAGGTCTGGAAGCTGATGTTGGTCACAGGGGCGGGGGCGGAGGACAGCATGGAGATAATGACCACAAGCACATCAGGGCGAGACGGAGGCGAGTCGCGAGCAAAGTGGAACAGAACTCGCAAACTGTGTCCATCAAACACAGTCACTGGTAACAGACTACCTGCAGACAGAGGAGAGGAAGAAATGCAGAAAGATGAAAGACAGAAACAACTGGAAAATTATACTTTGGACAAATGCGCTTTGTAAAATCATCAGGTTGTCTCAGTTTACTTACTGGGCTTAATGGATTCTAGCGGAACAAAAACATCAGTCAGGGTGACTTCTGTCGGAGGAGTCTCTGTGTGAGAGGGGGACATATCCAGCAAAGTAGCTCCGGGGCCGGGCTGAGAGTTCAGGAGAGCCCCGGGATGTTCAGAGGTGAAAACTGGGATGGGGCTTGGGACGATGCTGGATCCAGACTTGCTCTGGAGATCTCGCAGAGTTGGTTTGGACTGCTGCTTGTCCCTGAAAAAGCAGAGAAGAAGAACTTGAGTAAATAACCAGTTGTGCTGTCAGTGAGCAACGGCAGGGTATATCCCTGAAACAACCTGAGTTTGGCTTGATGGTGGCGGTAGAGGAGAGGTCCTGGCGTCATGAAGGTGGGCAGCAGATTTGAAAAGATTTGAATAAACAATATTCAGTTATTGCGTTCACAGCCAGGATCAGTGGTGACAGTCAGGGTGAATCCATAATATCCCCAACACTGTCACTTCGGAGATATAATAACTCATTTATAGAACATCTGCTCTTTTAACATAATGGTTAATTATAAAATCATCACAGACCAAATTTAGATGGGCCCTGCTACTAGAACTGTAGTCTCACATACCAATTAACATGTGGGACGGGGGGCACTCTGGCTTGTTTTGGTGGAACATTTGCACGTGGGGAGGCAAGCACTGGCATAAAATGGCTAAATCCCCGCAAAAGAAAACGCCACATAAAACAGTAAAAGACATATGTTGACTATGTGATTTGTTTTTTACTGATATTTCAGTACCACAACCACAATCCTCTACTGTCTGCCACTGAGCAGTGGAGGAGCTGGAGGTTAACTGCCTTGCTCAACAGCACTACAATGGTAGTTGTTGATGGAGAGAAGTATGTTAGGGTGCATTCACAATACTGTGGTTTCAGACTATTTGACACGAATGAACAACAGAGGAGGGGGTTCAAGGTACACAAGCAGCTGGCAGTTTACAACAACAGCTACAATCGAAAATGTACCAGCACCAGTGTAAAAGCTGAGAGTAGCTGTTACTCTGATCAGTATGGAGCACATTGGCTGTGTTATTTCGGGTGTCTGAGAATTGGATACAAGCTCTATACGCTGTCAATGGAAGCAGCTGGTTGTTATGGAAACAGCATGTTGTGTGACTTTTTTTAAATTAGCAGCTTATAATGTATGTGAGGCAATGCTTCAAAAACAAGTGTGATGTGGAGAGTTCACATTCATTCATTCAATTTTAATCCTCAGATTTCTCAGCCTGGTCTGGGGATTCGAGCCAGCAACCTTCCAGTTTCTTTCCAACTTTAAGACAAACTTCACTTTCATGTCATGCAGGGCAGTGTTTCCTAGAATTTCAGTGGAGTAGTGCAATATCTCAGGAATGTGGCAGTAAATTTAGCATCATTAGCGTGTTACCATTTGACCTGCAGGCTCTCTGGAGGCAGGGACTGCTGCAGGAGGGTCTTCCCCAGCAGGTCCAGCTCGTCTAGGGCTGAGCTCCCCGGGGTGGAGCCAGAGGAGAGCGGCTGAGAGTGGGAGGTTGGGTCTGGACTAAGGAGAAGACTGGGTGCTGCTGGGATGTCTGCGTCTATGCTGTCAGAGGACTGGAGATGGAATGCGAAAGACAACAGTTACATGTCAAAAAAAGATAATGCCAGTCATATTGACTGAATTGAGAATTCATTTGAATTTGTAACAGTGAGGATCATGATGCTTATTCACACAAGCTGCAAAATAGGTCTGGTGTGCTTGACAAATGGCCTGATATGATTCATGTGAAGTGTCTATGAAACATTACAATAGCAACAATAACAAAAATAATAGACCTTTTTCACAGCAGCCATTCTGACATGAAATAGCAGGTAAACACGTTACTAATGATATTAATGAAGGTTCAGTTCCATTAAAGTGTAGCAGACTCTTTCCAGTGAGCCAGCATGAACAATAATAATATTATACCGCACTTATCAAAACAAAGTTACAAAGTGCTTTACATAAAAAAACATAAACATAGCAATAAAAGGACTACAATAAAAGTACTACACAAGCATCATAAAATGTAAAAAGGTAAAATCCATAAAACAGAAAAAAAATAGAATCAGTCAATCAAAAGCAGGCTTCTGACTCTGAACCTTAATCAATGTCATTAGTAACACCTGTGTTTACCTGCTATTTCATGTCAAAATGGCTGCTGTGACAAAAGGTCTGCAATAATAATGCATGAACTCTGTCTTGTCTCACCTGGAAGGAGTCCCATGCTGTGGAGTCCTCAGGCTGGGAGGTGGGGTTTGAGGTGTGTGTCCCTTCACTCAAACCTGAGACAAAAACGCAAAGTCACAAAGACTGGCAGTTTATTTGGGTATAAAGAAACACATTTTCAGACCCGTATACACCCGAGTTGTAAGATTTCACATGTCCAGGCACAGATAATACAGATAAAGCTGACAGTTCATAATACTATAACATCATAACATGCAGAAACTGCATAACATGTATAGACATGGAACTTTTTCTATTTCTTCATATATACAGACATATAAACAGAATGCGATTCTGATCCTGTTGTTTCCTTTTCATATTCCTGATATATATAAAGATCTGCTGTTGTGGTGTGTGTTGTGTGTCATGCTGTTACCTAGTGACATAAGCTCATCGTCAAGGAGACTGATCCCCATCTCCTGGGAGGGGGCGTTCAGGCTGTCTGTCGGAGTGGGGAATTCTGGGAAGGAGGGAGGGGACTGGGGTGACGTGTCCAGTCCTGACAGATCAAGTAGCGCCGTCCTTCCTCCTGTGAGGAGCAGTTACAGCAATTTCAAACTCTAACAGCACCACAAATGATTAATGAGATATTTTAAAAGACTTTTTCACTCCATATGTGACTCTTAATGTTGAAATTTAATATGAATTAATTGTTCAGTCCTGTGGGCAGCTGTAATCCGGTGAGATTATTCCTATGTTCATTGTGCCTCTCACCCACTTTGAATCTCCAGACATTTCACAGACTTAGACCAGGCCTTCTAGTAGACTGCTAATTTCAAAACCCACCCATTATGTTGAGTCTGTGTTTTTGGGTGCTCAGTGCTTCACTGACCTGTGTGTCTCTGTGTGTTTACTGTGTTGTTCCCGTTCACTTCCTCCCCCTTCACCTGCTGCTTGTACAGGTTGATGACCTGGGTCAGGCTGTCGTTGGCCTGCAGGATTTCCGCTGTGGAAAGACACGAGGACATAATCCTTACTGTTTTCATAATGTTGATATCAGCAGGGAGGCCTAATGATGAACCTGTGCTCAGGCCTCCCAGGGGAAGACGAATGAAAACAGACTTTCCCCATTGGATTTAAAAAAAAAAAAAAAATTATCAAATTACAGTGCATTGTCCCCAGAAAGTAAACTTAATTTTCCAGGAACTGAAAAAACTGTCTGATTAAAGGCCTAATAGTCTGTGTGTTTTTTGATGTTTTACATTACATGATAAATGGTTCAGTTCCGGAAACAACTGGTGATTACAGCAGAAAAAGGTAAAATAGGAAATACAAGATTTCTGGAGGACACTGACAATACATAATCTGTTTAAATATAAAGATTACAAAGCTGTGAGTAAGGAGTAAATAGTGCTTGTGCCCTGACTGACTGTGAGTTTTCAGGTAGCAGCCCTGGTATTTTTATATGTACTATTACCTTGAGGGCATTTCACTGACTCTCTAATAGTGAGTGTCTTACAAAGATCGAGCTGGTTGGGTTTGAGTGTCTTGAGGCCTTTGTCAGGACATATGGATGCTAACCATTAGATCACCCTGCCTTTGATACCTTGTTTCTCTGGTCATATGCGACTCTTTATTCCATTTACATTCCTTTTAATCACATTTACATTATATTTAATGGCAGATGAATAAAGTCTCTCTCACCCAGAGCCTCGTCGTTGTCCTCCGTGTCACTTGCCAGCCTGAAAAGTGTAGGTCTCATCTTCTCACAGCGCTGGTACAAGTCCTATGTACACAAAACACACACAACATTAAACATCTGAGGCCGCATTCCTCTTTCTAATTTGCGATACTGATTGAGAGAGTTTGGCACTGCTGTCTGTTTTGTCTGTCTTTTGCATGTACAGTATATGGGCATATGCGTTGACCAAGACCTGTATGAGCTCAGCGTTGTTCTGTTCGCTGGCTGTCCGGTCGTAGTCCTCCAGCAGCTGAGTGAGCAGGCTGACGCTCTCCTTCACCTCCTGGATGGCGTTCACCCGCTTGGACACCCGCTCCGCTCGCTTCTGGTCCTAACAGACAAACCGACAGGGACAAATGAACAAAGAGACGTGTGAGGGTCTGAACACCAACACACATCTAGTGAAAATCATCAGAAATAAAGTGAACCACGGAAACATAGAACAGACATCAAACCATTAATCAATCAATGAGCTGACTGACAGAAAATTACTCAATTATAATCTTGAGAACTGATTAATCGTTATTTATAAGGTAAAAATCTAAAAAATGTGCTGATTCTAGTTTCACTGAGATCGCTTAGGTGTTTACTTTTCTCTGTTCAATTATTATAAAATAAATACTTTTGGCTGCTAGTCAGATGAAGGAAGCAATTTGAAAACATCACTTCTGGCTCTGCTAACTTCCCATGAGCCTCTGTCATTACTTTTGGACACTTTACAGACTAAATGATTAATTATAAAATTAATTTATAGATTAACTGTCAGAGAAAATAATCATTAGTTGCAGCCACAAGGAGGGAAACACACAGATGTACAACAAGGTCAGCGAGAGGCTATTAGCCATGTGAAGGGATAAGAGCAGAGAGCAGCTCCCATTACCCCCAAAATCAGGACAAATTTATTCTCAGAGCTCTTGCTGAATCACTGTGCCAGCGACACACAAAACCCCCTGGGGCAAGCAACCCACTTCCTCATTCAGTTAACGCTCCTGCCATTTCCTTCAATGCAGCATGCTGGTATTCTTAATCCCTGTCTTACAAGCACACACACACATAAGACTATACTTTTCTCTGCAGCACTGTGACGAGATGGTGCAGCATTTAAAAGATGTGAAAAATGACATTTTAAAAGAGGGAGGAAGGAGAGGGACAGAGGATTACCTCCTGAACCATTTCTTTGATGAGTTTGTTGGCTGCTTTTAGGTCCTCAGGATGAGTACTGTTCAACAGGCGAGAAAGCATCTGGAAAAGCAACAGCCACAGGTCAGATAGTGATGAATCAGAGAATGAATGAACAGATTCAGATTCAGAGGGCGAAGAACAAGAGAAGTGGGGGTCAAACTGACATGCACAAGGTTTCAAAAACAGATTTTCAAATGAAAGCGATTCGTTCCTTTTTTTTTTTTTTTTTTAAAGACAACTCCTTACTTTTGACTTCTCCTCATCCTCAAAAATAGCATTCTTGGGTCTGGGTGGAGGTGGGTTCAGTAGTTTGTCAGGAGGTAACTCTGGGTCCTGTTTAACAATACCTGGTTTACAAACCCAGATACAAAGACACAAAGAGTTATCTACTCATTGCACACATTAGTACATCCATAATTCACCCTGAATGGAGTATTTTATCTACCTCCATATTTCTCTGTAGCTTCTTCCTCTCTTTTCACATTTAAAAATCTTATGATTAAATGATTTAAAGTGCTCAATCATGCAGGGATGGATTAATCAAAGACATCTGAACAAGATTTAACACAATCTGCCCCAAAAGTTTTTCATCTGAGTCAGAGTCAAATAAATAAATAAATAAAAAAAAATAAAAAAAAATAAAAAAGTTCTCTTCATGAATTTTCTCAGAGTATCCAAGTCAATCTAAAAAAATGACTTGGACTTAAAGCTTTTGTGTTTTATTGCAGCATACAAACTTGATCAGAATTTACAAATCTTGTAATGTGGGTTCACCTAAATCCAGAAAGCAACTTACCTTGTTTCTTTAGCATCTGGTAGGCATCTGAGATCTTTGCCTCATCAGGCAAGCCCAAGGTCCAGCTATAGATCAACTCCAAAACTTTCTTTTTTACAGGCTCTGGTGACCGTGAGCCCAGGTACTGAGCAGGGCGTACAGGTGTGGAGAGGTGATGAGGACAATAAGAATGAGCCATTAACAGAAAAACTGACAGGCATACATACATGGAATAACAAAAAAAAAAAAACATCTAAATTGACATGAGGTCTTACCTTGGGAGAAACTACTTTGATGAGTTCATTGAGAAAGCGGAACTTGCCCACTTCACTGTGAAACCTTTTCCCACAGTTTTTCATACATGTCTCCAGCACCTGGTTAAACAACATAATGCAACGTAAAAAGACAGCAATGCCATATTCTACTAGATAGGCTAATAATAATAATCATCACCATCACCAATACATAGATACACACTAGAGGTGGGCAGTATATCAGTATATACAGCAAACTGGCAAACATATATGTATCAGTAGAGATTTAAGAATACTGTTTCTTCACTAACTGAATATTAAAACATAACAGAACTGGGCCACTATGGCCTGTACACCACCAATCAGTGTTACTAGTTCCAAAAGTGTTGGCACATGGTGGAGGGCTGCTTTACATGCACCACACCACGTGCATGTTGACTTCTCTGAAAAGAGACATGGAAGAGGAGCATGAAGCATGCTGTAAACCCCTGACAGGACACACCTGGAGACTGAAATTTGATATTCCAAATACAAATTTTAAGCATGATAGAATACCTTTTATTTGCCAAATGCTCAATTAACTAGACTGCATTTTCAGCCAAAAATGGGCATTTCCAGAGGCTCCTTTGATATTTTCTTTCAAAGTGAATTACCAGAAAAAGTATTATAGCATGATGTATAAAGTTACTGTCCAAAATTCTAAAAATGTTATGATAGAAAATTATGCCTATATCGCCACAATCATGTATTTGTGTGTAATCCATTTACTGTTGCATTAAATTCGATACATTTACTGTTGCATTTAATTCATTCAAGGCTTCCTAGAGACAAACAGTTACAAATAAACTGTGTTATATCTAACATAAGGAGACTGGCTGACATTTGATTTGGAAAAAAAAAAGAAGCCAATTCAGCACAACAAATAAGCTGACGTCTCATCCAACCCTAGCTCAAATCCTCTGCCATGAACTCACCAGGAGGGCCTGCATGGCCTCCCACTCCTGCGGAGACTGAATCTTGTGGGCCAGGAGTCTGGTGGCCAGCTGAGGTCTGCAATACAAATCATGAAAAATACTGAGTCTCCAGCTACTGTACTGCACTCAGCAGTCAGATGCTGAGGGAGTGACTCCAGCTGCAGAGCTGTGTGTCATGAGTCACACAGGCCTTATCTTTAGTAACAAACAACTATGAATCTTACAATACATTAGGAGAATCCTGACATGCAGACAGTGGACAGAATGCAGTTATGTTCAGTTCCCCTCACATTTGATCTAAGTTAACAAAGGAACAAACATTTTATAATTTCCTTATCTGAGAGTAACACCCCCATTTATATGACCTCCATATGTGTAAAAGGTAGGAAGTACAATGGGTGGAATAAACAAAAATCAGCATTAACTAGCCAAATATCAAAGGATGAAACAAAGAGGATGTCCAGGCCCTGTGGCCTCCTCTTACCCCTCCAAGTCATTGTTGAGCTGGTCACAGAAAGCATGGATGCTGCCCCAGTCTGTGTCTCTGTTCAGTGGGTTAGTGGCTCTGTCTGAAATGATAAGAAATTAGACATAAGATAGTAGAGGAAACTGTGAAAGGTGACTGTGTTATGTCTTACACAATGTATCGCTGTTTTCGACAGTGATAACAAAACAAGCAAGGGAATAACAAGCACGACTGGCCTCCTGTACGTGCATGATTCAAAATTCAGTGACACTGTGCCACATAAGCCTGCCAGTCGTGCCACCGTACAGAGAGAAACACAAGGTAGGTGCTAATGGAGTCCAGCTAGCTTGCTCTCGACAGACGCACTCTATCACCCTCTCTCATCTAGAAGTTTCTTACGAGGCCATGTGCCATGTGGCTAACTTAACATATATTCCTAAGAAGAAAGCTCAATCCATATTTGTTGCTCATAACAAGGTGCACCTTGTTGAGCTCGCAGGCTTTGCTAACGCTACGTCAGGCAGTGTTGACAGCTGGAAAGCACAACAGCTCCGGAGCTAACGTTAACTACCGCGTTAGCATCCTGAAGCTGGTAGCAGCGTCTCTGCCCCCCTCCGGTTCAGCAGGCGCTACTACGACGAGCTGTCACCTTGGTCATTGCAACTCACAGATAACGTTTTGCGTGCCGACCTCTCTGGCGAACACTGACTCGGCAGATAACTTTGAAATACTCACTGATACGAGACTCCAAACTCTCCGCATCGGGCGGCGCAGCCATCACTACGAGATTTATGTTATGCATTGGTCTCGCGAGGCACCCACGACCACGTAGAGCGAGCCGGAGAGCTGAGTCAAGCCGGAGAGCAGAAGCAGAAAAACCGGAAGTAAGGTAATTTTGAATTCTAAGTAAAAGCATTGCACTTGATTTGGCCTGTATGGCTGTCAAGGGGTTGTGGAAAATAACTTGGCATGGTGGGTGTGCATTATCCCACCTGTCTTATGTCCTTAAATGTGTTTTGCTTCATGATCTGTCTTTTTGTATTACTCAAGGAGTGCTGCAAAAACAGCAGCAACAGTTCACCAAATAGGGATTTATTTTGAAATATGCCACCGGAACTTTTTTTTTTTTTTTTTTTTTTTTTTTAAACTCTGGATGAGTTAAACTGGTGAGTCAGAATGGACACATCAGTGAGCTTTCTCCCAAATGGATGTGCTGTCGATACAAACCAGAAGAATGGTGTCAGTTCTGAATTCCATGCGGGCAGGTGTGACATCATCAGAGGCAAAAATTCCTGAAAAACATCAATGAACAGATTTGGTTATTGGTTATTGCAATATTCCTTCAGTTCAACAACTGGGATTTGCACTTCTAATAACATATTTTGATGACTCTGCTTCAAAATATAGCTTAATAATGAAGTCTGAAAGGCCTTTAGCCATGGAACTAAATCCTCAGAAATAAACTTGAACCCAGAACCTGACTCCATCTAATTTTAGAGGTGAAGACCGCTGTCTCCCTCTAGTGGTAGCTATTGTGCACACCAGTGCACATATAGCTCCGCAAGTACACAAAGTAGCGGTTTTGATTTGCATTTAAACTATATATTCGCCGTGTTTTCTGCAAACAAGTCACCCACGAATGATCCTCTGAGGACTCAAAATGTTTTGGCCAGGACGACATTAACTCATCACACGGAGAATCTCGTCGATGTTGGCTGGTGAATGTTGACAAACTGTACTGCCGCTTGAATTCTGCTATGAAGGAGCCACATCTCAGTTTGTTGTGGTTGGTAACACTGAAACAATTTGTGCTCGTTTTCATGCGCGGATACCATCAGTTTGTTTTGATCTGATAAAGCATCAGGAAACCACTTTGTCGCTTTCTTTTTTTTTTAAATTCTCTTTTACATCAATGCAGTTTGGTCACATGTTTGTGTCGGTAGTAGTAAGGTGACAAAAAGAAAGTTTCCTGTTTTTCCACCAAGTTGCACAAGAGCAGTTGTATTTGATCGTCTCTGACTCTGACTATGTAGCATGTTTACCCGGCCTTCATGTCAAAGCCCCAGCAAGAAATGGGATCACTGGAGGATTTGCAGGAATGGTGCCGCGTAAAGTGCGCTAATTACCCCAATGTGGAAATAAAGAACATGTCAACCTCATTCAGAGACGGACTCGCCTTTTGTGCCATCATTCACAAACATCGACCTGACTTGATGTAAGTAGACCAGCAGTTTCCTGCCTATACAAGCGGTGGTTGTATGGATCTGTGTCAGCCAGGTCCTCTGCTGGACGAGGGAACATACAGGGACTGTGCATCGCCTGATCAATAGATCTATTGCATGATTAGGACTTATGTACAGTGTTGGAAACATAGGCAGCATACTCGCCCCCCTTTCTTGTGTGTGTGTGTGTCCAGAGTCCCTGGTCAGTGACAGCAGTTCCTGCCCTCAGATTTGTCTTCAGGTTGCTCCAGATAAACCATCATGCTGTCTAATCTTGAGCAGTGCAGGACCTGCACCCTGTGCCTGGCCTTAAGCTGCTCTCCTCTAGTTAATCTCTCTCTCTTTGTCTCTCTCCTTGCCCTTTCTGTCACATGCAATGGAACTAGTGTTGTTGGTATTTACCTTTTACTCATCAGGGATACACCAATGTGGCAGAGTATTGGTATCAGCCAATATTGTTGTCGTTTTTACTGCCAGTATTTGGCTCACTGTGGAATTGGATTTTTTCCCTTGTTTTTTTCTGAGAGTGTCATTTAATGCAACTGTCAAATTAGCTGTCAAAAGAACAAATCTGTTGGTTAATTATCTTAGGCTTGTAGGAAAAGCTTAACCTGCTTTGCGTCTGCATTTGTATTAATATTACAATTAAAAATGCATGTTGATATTGCTATCAATATCGGCCATCATGGGTAAGAAGATGTCAGATACTGATAAGGGCTTCAAAAACACATCTGTGCATTTGTAACTAATATTAAATCTTTTTGTGATCTTTTATCACATTTAACTTTTGCGGTGTTTTATATCTATGTAGTCTCTGCATGACCACTGTTCATCAATCAGCTCTGTTCTTCCTCTGATACTCTTTAGTATTTCTCTGCCTGAAGCTAACAGTGTAATTACAATTAACATATAAACTGATGTGATTTCATCTGTTGTTTCACTTTCAATTAATCAACCCATTGGTTTCCCTCACTTTGCTGCAGAGATTTCAGCTCCCTCTCCAAAGATAATGTTTATCAGAATAACAGACTGGTGAGTTGTGTCCAGCATGTGTTTTCGCACAAGTTGCAATCCAAGCTTCCTCCATTACTAACATGCTAACCTGCAGACAACTTCTGTGTGATTTGTAATTATGTCTCCGCAATAGTGCACTTTCATTCGCTCTTTTGTGTGTCCTGATCTCTGTCCAGGCATTCGAGGTTGCAGAGACAAAGCTTGGGATCCCTGCCTTGTTGGACCCAAAGGACATGGTTTCCAACAAGGTGCCTGATCGTTTGACTGTCATCACCTACGTTTCTCAGTACTACTACTTCTTCAACAACCAGTTCCATGGTATGTGGCAAATTTACTGTTGGAAGAGACTGTAAACAACTTTAATATAATGCTTTTGTCCACTGTCTTTACATTTTAGACCTTTAGCTGGTGCTCTTATCCAGAGCAACATACAACGAGTGAGTGAGCAGGGGTTCAGTATCTCACTCAAAGGCACTTTATCTGGTTACATGGCTACTGAGGGATGCAAATTGGCTGTTGCTAGGATCAAACCTGTGATGTTTGGGGCTCTTCAGAAGATCTGCAAGCTCAGACCCCTGGAGGAATTAGAACTGCCGCCACTCATCCCGCTGCTTTACTACCAATATCCTCTGTCCACTGTCTAATCCTCTTATGTGAATAAGACCTTCAGATAGCCCGCAGCCCTCCTCCACCACAAGCACATTTTAATCCACAAGTTCTTGTTTGTCAAGCAGTTGTGCGTCATTTGCATGTCTTCTCTTGACTTTGCAGCAAGTGCTGCCAGTTTGAGGTCATCACATGTGACAAACCCAACCAGTCTCACAAAGAGCAAAACTCCTGACCCCCCTAAGGTAACAGTTATTTTAAGGCACTCACACTACTAATGTCTACAAACCTGCCTTTTTCAGCTGCAGCACCACTTTTCTGAGTTGCTGGTTCCTCTCTTGTTTTCAGATCTTACCTGATCAGTGGTCCAACAGACAAGATCAATTAGCCAACCGCAGGCCGCGCAGTATCTGTGCTTTGTGTTGGAAGCCTGTCCACCTATTACAGAGATATTTAGTAGATGGTAAAATCTACCATCGCAGCTGCTTCAGGTAACAGCTCAGCTTGCTTATTCCTATTTGGAGATGTTGTAGTTAAATTTCTGTCCATAATAGAAAATGGAAAGAACTGTTCATTTACCATGTTGTCTTTATTCCATTTGTACATTTGGCCTTAAACAAGTTATTTAAACGGTTGTTTTTATACATGTAATGTATATTAATACAGATGCCATCCCAGTGATATTCCTCATTCTTGATTTTCAGGTGCAGAGTGTGCAGTAGCACTCTCTTACCAGGGTCTTATAAACAGGGAGACGATGCTGGCTCCTTGATCTGCACACACCATACAACAGACTGTAATAACAGCCGTGTTGACCTCAGTCAACAAATCAAATCTGCTGATCATCTGCCCAAATTTAAGAGTCAGGAAACAGCTCTGTCTCCTGGTGGATTAACTGACAACATCACCCATCCCCCTTATTACACTGAGAAAACAGAGTCACAAGACAGAGCTGTTTCTAAACAGGTCAAAACAGAGAGAACGGAAAGAAACACAAGGCAGGAGGTAAAAGAAAGAGAAGATACAGACTCAACGTGTGGATCGAGGGGGGAGGTGAAGAGGCCGACTCCGCCTCATCCACCCCCACCCAGGTTTAAAGACAGGACGCCTGAAGGAGCTGGACAAGCAGGACCCAAGTTACAGGAGCATGAAACAAAAACTCAAGGTGCCCCTGGACTGACTCCTGCATCATCATGTGTAGCAGTTTCAGGAGGAAGTAGTCAGCCAGTTCCAACACCCAGACGCATGTTAGACTCTTCTGCAGTGCCTGTTCCTGCACCCAGGACCAAAAAAATTCTGAGAATGAACAGCGCCTCTGCATTGGGTAAATATTCACAATGAATTATTTATTAAATGCCACTGAGTTTCTGGCTTTATGAGATTCTGTCTATATGTTGATGATGCCGCCACGGTTATATTCTTGTCTCTCTCTTCCTTTTACAGGCAGTTCACCCAACCAAAGTAAACCTTCACCCAGCTCTTCCCGCGTGTGAGTGTATTTGCCAGAGGCATCAACCCCCAATATGCATTTATCTCAAATACATTAAATTGTTTAACATCTTTTCTTTTTCTCTTAAATCTCTCACACAGAGCACTTATTTAATTGCAGAGTTTACAAAATGCTTTATAAAAGCTATAAAAAGAATAGTAACACTGTTAAAAAAAAAGGGTATAAAATTTGGAAAACACATTGAAAGAAAAGGGTCGCAAAGAAGAACATATTAAACAACATAAGATCTGAATGTGAGCAAAAACATTACATGAAAAGAAGTCTATGAAAAATGTGATTTTCCAAGATGGTGCAGAATTAGTAGTCTAACTTCCTCTTGCAGGTGATTTTAAGTGTCAAAGACCACCAAACAGTCTGAATTGTGCCTTCATTTGACTCCAGTTAAAATCTTACTTTCTGCACTCAGAGCAAGTTGGAGGCATTACGGTGTCTTTTGACAGAGGCAGGAATGCAGGGAGTTGTACTATTCTAAAGGAAATGAGATAAAAACATAGTTGACTTCCTCAAAATGTATTCTTTACCTGCTTTCAGAAGTCAAGTCACTGTCAAAACTCGCCTGTTTTTCTGTCACACCTTACAGCACCAGCCCCACCAGCGGCAGCCATAAGGTCAAAAGTAATCATCCATGGCTGGGCATCATCCATCCTGGACCGTGGACACAGCTGCCTCCTGCTCCAGCCCCGACGACCCCTACTCGATCCAGCTCCGTCCCTGCCATGCAAGGGCGCTGGTTCAGGTCCAGGGCGCCTCCTCCCAATCCATTTGAAGAGGGGATGGACGACGACGTTCGGGATGATACAGATGAAACGGTTGCTAAGACTGAAACTGCAAACCAAACTATACCCTCAGAGGGAACCAGACACTCAGAGAATGAAAGTAATCTGCCAAATAATCCAGGTGAAACACATGCTCCGATGAGCTCAAGTAACCCTGCAAATGCTGCCTCCGAATTTAAACTTGAGGACAAAC
The DNA here is from genome assembly GCA_900302535.1 of Neoniphon sammara. Classification (NCBI taxonomy): domain Eukaryota; kingdom Metazoa; phylum Chordata; class Actinopteri; order Holocentriformes; family Holocentridae; genus Neoniphon; species Neoniphon sammara. Next base: position 18,218 of record OMKZ01019434.1, read on the forward strand.
CAAAACCACCGGATAAACCCAACACACCGAAGAAACCAGCTTTCAACGGTAGCCAACAACCCACTACAGACTCAGCTCAGAAAGACACATCAGCTTCTTCCAGTGGAAGTGGAAGTAGTGGTGGAAGTGCTAATAAACCTGAAGTGGAAAAATCCCGTTTATCTGATGCTGGAAGTACTCTTGTTGTAGCAGGGGCAACTTGTGAACTTGGGGAACTTGATCCACCAAGGGCACTGAATGAACTTTGGGTCTCTGGCCAAGCAGGACAGGCCGGAGCTTCTGAAGGACTTTGTTTGACAGACGTGACTGAAGCCGGTTTAGCTGGGGCAGCAGGGGCACCTACCACATCAAGTGTCGCCCAGAGTTGTTCTTTATCCTCCAGTGTTTCTGTGCCAGCGATCTCCTCTGGCCTCACTCAAAATGATTTGAGAGAGGGAAATGAATCTGGACAGGCCGCATCATCAAGTAAGGTAAGATGAGAGATTGAAGCTAATTAGCCATTGCGATATTGAATGTTTTCTTCATTTAATAAAACTACTTAACCGTAGGTTAGGGTGTACTCACAACCATTTTGCTCAACTTGCCAGCTAATGTTACTGAGTATTAATGTTATGCAAGATTAGCAGGCTAGGCAGGTTCCACAAGAATCTATTGTTATCTATTGTTAGTGTCTTTCATGGTTTAAGTCAGCAAACCAATGACACATTAAGTTGCTTTCAACTTTGCAGTGTAGATTTTCTTTATATTTTTAACAGGCCTGCAGAGAGAACCCTTTCAATGAAAAACCTGTCATCCCCAAATCCAAGACCTTTCAAGCCCTCCCATCCGGCCGGGCCCCTGCCCCTGGATATGGCTTCCCTCTCATCAAGAGGAAGGTAGGATGGGTAGACATAGGCATTCAAAGTCCATTAACTTTTTAAAAAATGTGAAAATATTTTCATCACAGTGTTCTAAATTTGTAGCAACATGCCACTACTCCAAAAAAGCACACATCTGAACAACTTTTACATTTGCTTATCAATAAACTTTTTTCAACCTTTGTAGAAGGTTGTTCCTCTAGTTTTATTGTTAAACAAGCTTTGGTTTCAGTTTGTGCCAGTATCCGTTTGAGATCACATCTGTCAGCACATGAGGAGCTGAGACAAACTGCTGTCAAAAAAAAGGAAACTATATTATAGAAGTTATAATCATTTGCATTCCTAAAATTGTTTCACAGGAATGATACATGACATTCTTGGAAAAAGACGCTCCTTATTTCACGTTTCTTGTCAGGTGCAGACAGACCGGTGTCTCCCTATTGAGGACCTGCAGGCAGAGATGGTGGAACTGAATAAACATCTGGAGAGATTGGAGCTGAAAGGAGTGGAGCTCGAGAGAAAACTGAGAGGCTGCAAAAATGGTTTGTACAAACTGCTCATATTGGTTTAGGACAAAAATAATGACCGGTACTGGGTAGCAGCACACTATACACACCTAATAGTCCGTTCTCTTTGTAAAATACATAAGAAAAAAAAAATCATTTGAAGAAACTGGCCATTGGTTTTAATCAATGTCAAAGCTGATCGTGCAGTCAGTTTCAGCTCACATGCACTCCCACACAGTTTATTCAGTGAAAAGACCACTGTTGTAGGCATAAATATGTAATAACAGCTTTAAAATGATTTTCCTCACTGAAAGAGTTTACATATAGTTCTATATTTGTGATTCCTTCTGTTTGTTTCAGAGAAAGAGGAGGAGGCAATGCTCATAGACTGGTTCTCTCTGATCCATGAGAAACATGTGCTGGTGCGCAGAGATGCAGAGCTGGTTTATTTGTAAGTGTGTTACATTGATTTTGTTAAACCTATTGATCGGTTTCAGGCAAAAACCCTTGTTGTATTGTAGAAAATCCCTTTAAAAACCTGGTGGACCAGGGTAAGTGCCAGTGGAATACTTTTTGTGCTTTCACACTCCTCTGTTCATCTCGCCTGCCACAGATGTGATGAGAGTGATACATGGGTATAAACCTTGAAGCTTACAGATGTTTTGTGTTGTGCTCGTCTCCAGGAAAAAGCAACAGACGTTAGAAGAGAAACAGGCAGATGTGGAGTACCAGCTCAGATGTCTCCTCAATAAACCAGGTCTGCAAGTCGGAGTGTGCACTGCTCTCTCATCCTAATTCCAGCTGAGGTCGCTGATAATAATAATAGGAATAATAATAGCCTTTATCTCCATAGCACTTGTCTTATATAAGTACAGCGTGTGACGTACTTTGGGAAAGTTACAACTTCCAGAAAAACAAACACAAATATGAATAATAAGATGTTTCTTGAGTGTAAATCTACAGAAGTGAGTTTTCATTTGGCTCTTACAAGAAGATGTAGAGTTAGATAATCATACTGTATTTCTTCAGGCAAATCGTTTTAAAGTTTAGGCACACCGATTGGATGATACATCAAAATTCAATATATTGTAATACAAATATGTGGCAATGCATTTCATGGGGTGGAAATCACAGTATTAACTGCATGTTATTCTGCTGTGGAAATCACAAATGAGGTTTGACCATCACAGTTTCTCAAGCTCTCCACTGAAATTATATTATTTGCATTTTGTCAATAACAACAATAATAATAACAATAACTTATTTAAATCTTTTACATTCTGGTGAGCCGATGCAATTTAAAAAAAAAAAACAGTGTGATTCAGTAATAAACATAATTCTGCAGTCATACTTTGTTGTCATTGAGCTTGTATCAGTTACATTGTATCGTGGTTACATTGAATTGTATTATGAGGTAAGCATATAGTCCCATCACCAACACTAATGCACATAAGGAGATAACAGCTCTGAAATGTAGGTGATATAATGTTCTAATAATCTACAATGGAGCTCTTTAAATAATTAAGATACTTCACTGAATATGGTTTCCCAGGAATTAATATAATGTCATGCAGGGCACAAGAATGTATGAATATGCTGTCAACAAGCAAGTAGCTTAAAAAGTAAGTGTGCTTTGTTTTGTGATAACTGACGTTTTCTTGACTTTCAGAGACCGAGTGGAGTGAGGAGGATCGAGGTCGAGAGCAGCAGCTGATGGAGGAGCTGGTCACCACCATCGAACAGAGGAACCAGATCATCAGCAGCTTGGACCAGGACAGGCAAAGGTGCATGGGAAGAAGCAACACTTGGTGCTTTCACACTCATAGATTAACCTGATGATGAATAGAAAAGTGGTCATGTTCAATTTTGCTTTTCTCACTAGGGAAAAAGAGGAAGATTTGCTGTTGGATGCCGTGATGAAGAGGAAAGGTGAGAAAACAATATTTTGGAGTGTCACCTTTGAGAAGGAGTTTCTGTTCATGTTGCCACATTTCCTCTCTTGTCCGTAGCGTCCTTTGCTCTCTGCTCAGGGGTTCTTTGATGCAAGCTGAATAAATGTATCAGACCAGGATTTATTGATGCACTACTTTAATAAACACATTTATACTGCTCTACAGAATACCCATGCTTGCACGACCTTTTGAAAATGATGACCCTTGTTTCACTGTGTTTTCCTGCACTATCTTTCTTTAGACTTCCAGAAAGAGGGGCTGAAAGAGCTGAAAAAGTCCAATGGAAAATTCAAGCCCATGAAAGTGCTGAGGATGCTGAGCCATAAAGCAGAGAGCAACAAATACTCCAAGGACAAAAAGAGCTGAAAGACTGTCTTGTGTTCCTGAGCACAAAGCCATATTAGACTGAAAAAAGAACTTTGCATATATTGAACAGATACAAGCTTTTGCACTATTTACCACAAAAGATCATCATAATTAAATAATCAAACTGCGTGAACTCATCTGATGCTGAACAGCAGTTTGGCAATGAAGAAAGGATGAAATATTACTTCCTCTATGCATTTTTTGACACAGAACAGTTCAGTTCATTCATTTTATATTTTGTCCTTGCACATTTGAACTGGATTCCAGTGTTATTGAACTTGCACTTTGCTCTAGGTGTATTTCTGACAGAAAAGATAATGTCTTTAATGTGTTCAGTGTTTTTTTCTTTAACTTTTTTATGATGTTATAATTCCAGGCACAACTTGTATTACTCCAGAGTGTGCATTAAATATTTACCTAGGAAACTACCTTGTGTGTGTTTGGCTTTACTCATTGCATAGTTTGCCCTGAAGGCTTTCTAATTAAAAGCCCATCCCTAATTCTAACTCTAACCTTAACCTCTTCTTTCAGTTAGAAAGCCTTCAAGGCAAGCTTATCCCATTACCGACTTTCCCACCATAGCCACTGGTCCAGTAGTTCATCTGATGTGAACTACTGGACGGGATGTGAAGAGGCAGAGGGTATTGGATGGTTTGCAGCGCAGAGTTGCTTATTTTATGCATGACTAAATTAACTTATCTTCCACACTTGGCATATCTCCACTCTGATTGAATGGATGTGTATGTGTAAAGGAGAGCTGATTTTGTATTGCTGCTCATACGGTCTGAATAGATAAATTGAATGACAAAAAAATACATTTAGACACTTGTTAATATGGGGTCTGTTTATTAACCTAGATATGTAAAATGTATGGGTGAAGATAATCTACACAATCAAATCAGTATACTTTGTGCGCTCCACAACAGTTTAAGTCCATAACCCTAAAGAAAAGAGAAATAATA
>OMKZ01019435.1:0-10248 GCA_900302535.1 Neoniphon sammara
AGCAGCCAAAACACTCTGGGGAGACGAAATAAGCAACACCAAAGAGAGCGGGCGGAAAAAAAAAACACAATGCTAATGTTTTTCACACCCTCTGGCAATATTAAAACCACAGGGGGGGCCTCTTTAGGGTCAGAGATGATGTCAAATCACAAAAAAAGCACTGAGTTTGACCATGCAGAAATCCATACAACACCCTCTGAACAATGACAAGGACGTATCCGTGACATTCCTTCACCCAAGTTCCCTGCTGCGTTGTATGTTAGATATGGAGACTATAGTGAAAGAGCCTCTGTTGCATACTGAATGCAACAGGCTATAGCATTGTCAAGTGTATCTCATCCATTCTGAATCACTGGCTTGCCGAGCATCCTAACAGCTGCCGTGGCTGTTGTGGTGGTGTCTTGGTTGTTTTCTAGACAATACCAACAATGTCTGGCCTGAGCTAAGGAGAGGGCCGCCTGCATCTGGGAGCAGGAAACAGAGGAGCGCTGAGAGGGAGACGTGGGTAAGGGTGGGGGGAGGAAACAGAGAGGTAATTGTATATGCAAGAGTGAGGCAACCTAGGTTAGAGGTGCAGAAGCAGGAGAGAGCGGAGGAGGAAGGGAGAGGCTTGTGGTAGGGGATGCAGAGGAAGAAAAGGGACCGAAGAGGAGAGTGAAAGGGGGAGAAAGAGGAGAAACAAAGGAGAGAGATGTATGTACAGGAGTTTTGCATGATGGGAGGATGCGTCAGTGACCATAACCGGACATAACGTGGGTGTGGGTTCGAGTCAGGGTGAGTTCAGAACAGAGGTGGGAGGGAAGGTAAAGAGTAAGGAGGTGAAATTGACAGAAAAATAAAGAAAAAGCGGGTGAAAAACCAAGGAAGGGTACCGAGGAAAGTGGGAGATGTTTGTAATTCCGTGTGTGAGAGACAAAGAGGAGGGGTAACAGAGGGTGGAGACAGAAAAGCGGGGTGTGAGTGTGAGAGAGCGAGAGAAAGGGGAAAGAGAGGTGTTTTTAAAATAGTGGAGCAGGGGAGTGCGAGCGTGCAGAGCGTATCCTCCCCTCTGTCCCCTTCGCAGGGCGAGCGAGGCTGAATGAGAGCCAGGAAAAGGGGAAGGGCCTCTCTCTCCTCCCCTCCAGCTGACAAAAACAGCTGCCTGGGAGCCTGGGCTGGAGAACAGTGCCCGTTCAGAGGACGAGGGTAGAGGGGACAGAGAGAGGTAGAGAGGAGGGTGGGGGGTCAGAGGGGAAAAAAGAGAGAGAAAGAGAGGAGAGAGAGAGTCCCAGGTCCAGGGCCCGTCCATCTCTATGGGTTGCGTCCTGAGCTCGGACTGGTGCGGGGAGGAAGAGGTCCAAGCGGTGCCGGTGGTCCGGAGCGCGTCTCTGAAGAGGAGGAGTCTGGAGAGGAGTGACAGTGGCAGGATGAGGCTCACCAAGGTGAGTGTGTGTGTGTGTGTGTGTGTGTGTGCATGCAGAAGAAATTACAGATACTCCAGCAAACATCCACACTTACCTCTGCACACATCCACACATGTGCAACCCCTCCACTTCACACACACACACCTCCCCCATGCACACACAAACACCTCCATGCCCAGTCCAGTGCTAAGCTGAAAAACACGGAGCTTTATTGCACTGGCCAGAGCAGAAATCTACATATTTTGGAGAAGATTTGACAAATGCCACATGGAAAGAGAACACCTTGCCAGCAATATGGTATATAAACAGGTTGTATAGACCATGTCTGTTCTATGGTATATGGAGGGCTGTTTAAAGGTGCACTGTGCAAAACTGCAGAGGGTCAACTGAGGTGTAGCTGTTTAGACTCAACTGACAAAAATGTGCAATAAGCACATGGGCAGTTAGTAAGTCAGTCTGGTGATGAGAACGATGTAGACTCAACCATCAAAGTATCTGTTTATTCCACATTTTTTTGTCAGTTGAGTCTAAAGGGTCCTCACTTCAATTGACCCTAGGCAATTTTGCATAGTGCACCTTAAAGAGGGTTAAAAGGGGACGGCATCAATTTTGTTATCACTAATTATGAAATGCATCCTCTTTGTTAATTTATAGATCAAAAGGGAAATTTACATTTAGGGCATCCATCTGATCATATCATCCAGTGTGATGTACAATAAGCACAGTAAGAGAATGAGATTAAATTGCTACTGATATTAAAAAACCCCAATAGTAAGGACTGCAATGGTCAGAGCCACGGGGCTCCAGCAAAATAGAGGTAATGATGAAGATGTTTTACTTCACTGAACTCTGTAGGAAAACTGTCTTTTCTCTTGTCCTCCTCCACCAGGAGGTCAGAAGTCAGGGTGTGGAGCTGGTGGGGATTCAGTGTGGTGCTCAAGGACACTTCAGCAGGACAGATGCCTGAACCTGGGACGTCCAGTTGAAGGACAGTCGGTCACCACAAATCAATTGCTAGATAGTGGCTTAGACTGATGGAGCATCACATTCCTGTGAGCCTGATAGAGAAGCGCTAGGAAAGGAACGCAGAGCTAAGGAGAAAGATGTCTTTTTTATTTTAACTCCAAGGCAAGACTTATCTTATCTTATCTTATTCCCAGCTTATTATTCTTCTTGCCATGATGTATCAGTGTTAACACAGGTACAAGATCTGAGGGTGGAATATGGATTTCTGAAATGTGCACAGCAGACAGATGATGCATCGAGGTTAAATGAGGTTGACTGTCTTGGCAAAGAATTAGTACAAGGAGTGCGTGTTTGTTTTTGGTTGTCTTTGGCCCTCTTAAAAGATGATGTGGACAATGATGGCATCTCCAAGCCGGGGCCGCATCTGTACAGAAACAATGGCGCTGTTGTGATGACCTTGCCACTGCTGGGGAATTACCATAATGTAAACAGAGACAGGCTTGCTGGCTGGATTGGCCTTAAAGTGCTATTACTCATCAAGAGTAAACAGACCTCTGTTCGCGGGTCTGTCTTACCTCACATTTGATTACCTACATGCATAATAGGGGCATATTTTTAGATACATGATGTTGAGTGTATGCATGCCTCTGTGCGGGTCTGTTTGTGTGTGTGTGTATGTGTGTGTGTGTGATGCAGGCGTTTGAGCATTAGTGTTTATTTGCATATTTCACATGTGCATGCCTGTTGTCATGCTCGTGTGTTCTTCTCCATGCACGTGTGTGTGTGTGTGTGTGTGTGTGTGTGTGTGCATGCATGTGCACATTTAGTTATTCTACAGTCCCCTTGGCTCCAATCTCATGCTGAGCAGCGTGGGAATGTGGAGCCCTCTGGTCTACGTCATCCAGCAGCCACTGACCCCACTACATGGGTGTGGGAACCAGAGAGATGATCCCACCAAGCATCCAAGTGGAGGAGATGTTGTCTGTGTTGTTTTTCTTCCTGTCTTCTTTTCTCCTTCTCAATATCCATCTCCTTCTTCTTCTTCTTCTTCTTCCTCTACTTCTTCTTCTTCTTTCTTCGTCACCCTCCTCCTATCCTTCCTCGTGGACCTGCAGACTATCCTAAATGTGAGAAGCAATTTAGATGCAACAATTTGTGAGAACCCGTCGGCGTCCCGAGTTATAATGTCTTCAAATCTTGGCAAGCATCACACACACATACATGCACGGCCAAGGCACAGCATCTGAAAGTAATTATGGGAATGACTTGGTAAAAGTGATGCTCTTTAGGCAGCTCTCGTTGTGATTCTTTGATTTGATCTGATTGCTGCAAATTTCATTGGCTTGGTATTGATAAGAAAATTGACTTATCACATCTTGGGGGAAAGTGCCTGAAGTTCCTCCTATACTGATATAGTATGCTAGATCCAGCCTGTAAAACTGTTTTATTTTGCCATCCGAGGTCTTACTTAGGTAAAAACTAATGTTACCTTTTCAAATGGTGGATATTTTTCTGTTTGTTTTGTTTTGTTTTGTTTTGCTGGCTTAAATTGCTGGTTTGGTTTTTGGTTAGTTACGCGGACACTGCCTGTTGTTGATATAGAGTCGCTGAGCATCAATAAACAACGTTCCAAAAATGGATTCTACAAGTAAACAGTTCCTAATAGTGTGATTCACGACGTCTGTGACTGCTTTTGTTATGGCACATATGATTCTCATTCTCTCGAAAACATCCAGTGCCAAGCTCCTGTGAACGGCGCCAAAATTCACCTGGGAGAAATGTGAGTGGATTGGTCTTTGGCAGAACTAGTGAAGTTGACACATCTGGTTTCTCTGTACCGCGAATGAAATGGTTTTCCTGATTTGCCATTTTTTGTGTTATGATCACAGCCTGACCACAATGGGATTGAAAGTTTAATGTCTTAATATCTTGGCGGCTGCCATATGAAACACGGATGTAGTTCAACTAGACACTGAGCCAAGTATCAAAGTCGGATAGTTATCAATGGAATCACTTGGAATTCGAATCTTATATGATACACAGTCTGTATTCAAGCTTCCATTGCTGTGAAGAACAGCTGGATTTTAGCTCAGGAGTAATCTGCTGATCTCCATTACAGTTATGAGATAATGCTTTGCTCTTAACTCTTCAGCTAGCATTACGGCTTTTACCCTTGGGTACCTCACTATTGGTTGCTTGTAATGTTGTAGATCTAGAAATTTAAGAGTATTCTACTTTCACGGCCTGTGTATTGCCTTAAATAAGAGTGTCAGCCTGACACTACTTCAGCTTCCTGGTCTTTGATGTTTATGTTCATTTCCGTACCAGCCGGATGTTCTGCATTTGTAGAGGCTGCATTTGTAGAGACCCGAGGTTAAGAGAGTGGTTTTCATAGGCGTTTTACATGTATTTGTATAGCTTCCCTTGAATTCCTCAAGAACAACAAAGCTAAGATTGTCCATGACCAACGCCGGGGCCGTGAGCCACAGGCATTCACGACAAACACACACCCAGCGCAGGAAGGAACACTGACCGGTCACAGTTAAATATAGACCTCAACATCTAGAACAGCATAGAACTGAATCAAATAGAATGTCCAACTAGCAATGCAGGCAATGTATACAAACATAGGCTACCTTACAAAAGTCATTTGTGATTCCTTACAGATGTGAAGCATCTGGAGGGAATCATGGGATCAAGGCTATTGTCACACAGACTTAGAATCCCCTCTTATACATTCAAACCAAAAGGGCACATGGAGTAGAATAACAAAGGAGAAGAGAAGAGAAGAGAAGAGAAGAGAAGAGAAGAGAAGAGAAGAGAGAAAAAGAGAAGAGAAAAATTATTTGTCATTCCCACACTCTCACACATTACAAATACGGTGAATTCCTACGTGAAATCCAGACTCAGGGGGTGGCTGTAGTAGACTAGATTCCTGCGGCTTGAGAACAATGATCTGTCCCAAACTCTGACCAGGAATTGAGGAATGCTTGTTTTTTGCGTATGGTGTGTGTGTGTGTGTGTGTGTATGTGTGTGTGGGGGGTGGGGTGGGGGTCAGGCGCGGAGATGAAAGCCGATCGAGGGAAAGAGGGAAAGACATAAACCTTTTCCTGCCTCCAAAAGTCTGCAAAAACCCCAACAAATCCCAGCACCGCCCTTTAAAGAAACACCTCGTGGCAAAGTATGCGCAAAATATTTTCTTTTCTTCCACCCAAAAAATGTCCACTTGATGCTGGTCCAAGAGCGCATTTAGAAAAAGCGGTGTTTAGGAATGGCACCTGATACGGAGAGGATACAGCTTTTTTATTTAACGACGCACTCCCAGGATGCCGCTGTGTCTTACAGGGCCTCCAAGCGTCGTAGAGCCCTGCCTGTTTTCTCACGTGGGTCTGTGTCCATTCCTGTCATCATTCTCTCTCTCTTTCTCTCTCTCTCACCCCCACTTATGCTCTCTCGCTCTCTCTTTTACTCCTTCAACAGCTGCACCTTATCAGGCTTTTGGCTTAGTGCTGTCTTACACAATCATTCCTCAAGCTACGCAGCCCCTTTTCTAGCCTCCTCCTCCTCCTCCTCCTCCTCCCCTCATTTCCTCTTGGACCCGCTCCCCACTCAGTCCACCCCTTTTCTCATTTACCTCCAAGGCGCTACAAGCCTTTCCACTTCCTCAAGACTCTAAATCCTCCATTGTAGACGCACTAGACCAAAACACACCTGGCATCCCTGCAGTATTGCGAGCAGTGTTCGCCAAGATGAAACGGCTTTTGCACCCCTGTGGATTGTAATATTGTGGCTTTCTCTATGTTGTGTGAAGCCGTGGCGTGTTGCGGTGTGTTGGACTGCAGTGCATGATGTTATGCAATGTCTCAATTGATCACCTTGGCTGGCTCGAGCTCAGCTCGGCGCTCGCTGTGTCAAGTGCACTAAAAGGCTGCTATGGGGAGAGCTTCTACGCCCGGTTGAAAGTTAATAGGGGGTGCAAGTTCTGCCGTGTTATTCTCTGTAACCCTGCTGTTATCATGCCGTTTCATCAGTGCGCTCGTCATTACAAATGAATGCCAAGCTTTGTTCAAATCCACAGAGCTTTATTTTAAATTCTAGTGGAGATCCAAAGGTTTCTAAAGATACCAAATATGTCCTACTGAATTAAAGGGAAATGTGTATAAAATGATGCAAAAGACATGTAGATATTTTCTATTTGACGTAATACTGCAGCCATAAAACAATGGCATCTTGGGTTTGAATATTTCACTCAATATAAGTGTGATGTAGCTTCAGTAAAGCTGCATTCAGCAGATGCAGAATATGTTTGTGACATTGTAGCATAGCATAGAAAACAATGTTTTTTCTAACTCTGAAGCTGTGTAAGTGGAAATTTAAGGGAACATCAGAGTTCAAGGGATTAAACGCATTCTTTTCTGCTGCTTGTTTCATGCATCTTTCATGGCAGTGGAAATAAGTGTTTGTCACTCCACGTGTGTGTGTGTGTGTGTGTGTGTGTGTTTATTTGGCTGCAGTGCAAAAGCATCACATTCTTCGATCAACACGCTCCTCTCTCCTTCTTCTGAACCCCACTCTTTTCCTTCTTCCACAGCCAGTTCCCCCCTCTTTCCCCATTTCTATTTTTCTTTTCTTACTACTTTTCCTGTGTCCGCCCTCCCCCACATGCTTGCTCACCCCTCATTCCAATCCCAAGCACCAGCTTCCTGTCTCTCATGGTTCCCCAGTATTTTCTTAGACTCTCATGTGGCCTTCCCACCCCTCCTTCCCATCTCTCCCCTTTTCGTACGTTCATTCTTTTCCCCTTTCCTTTGCTTCTCCCCAAATTCTCACCTCTTTCCACTTTTTTGTCCCAGTTCTCTCTCTCTTTTCTCCTTCGCCCTGCCTTTTTGCCTCTTCTCCCTCACCACATCCATCTCTCCTCCCTGACAACTCCCTCCTCTCCTCCTTGCCATGATCCAAAAGAAAGTGAGGCAAAACTCCACAGACAATTAAGCCACCTGAGACCCCCCAATCCATCAATTCTTATTTTTTCTAACGTGAGCTGGAAATTCCAGGGTTATGAGCAAAGGAGTGGGCTGAATTACTCCATGTGTTGTTTGGGGGGGATGGCTGCATGACTCACAGTCACGTTCTGTGCTGATTGGTAAGGATATAGTGAACAGGCTGCATACATACCTGCACATCAATCTTATACATATGGAAGCGACTAAGAGATTATGGTAGCAGACAGAATAATGTTCAGGATTAGAAATCTGAGACTGGGGAAAATACGGGCTAACAATTTGCAGGTATAGAGGCAGCTTAAAAGACACTGCTGGATATGCTGCAAAAAAATCTCCATTTAAACAAGCCATTTTGTCTCATATACAGTCTTAAAAATCTTGTTTTTCTTCATACAAGGTAAAAAATAAATAAATAAAAAATCCTAGTGGGATGATATAATCCCACTCATTTCCAATGCTGATCAACTTGTTTCCATAATTTTCTTGAATTAAGTGTCATGTTCTTGATACTAGTGGACTGATCTTCCTTAATCTGCCTTGTTTCAACATATTTATACTTGTTCCCAGAAAAATGCCACAAACAAGTGAAATTGCATTGGAAGCAAGTTGGACTATCTTGTCCCACTGGCAGATTTTTTTCCCCACCTGTCTTTCTTTCAAAATTTGAACTTTGAAAGATAAAATAAATCACTTGCTAAAATGGAGATTATTTTTTCCCCAGTGGATTCACACACATATATAGACACATACATACATGCAACCACATATACATACAGAGAGACAGGCAACTAGGCAATTAGATCTGTATCTTTGTGCCTTGTTTGACAGACAGGGGCAAAAACTGAGTTAGCCACTATTTTTCTGGAGAAAACCAAGATAGTCAGCTGACGTGGACCCAGAGCACACGCAGAAAGACGAGTTGCAGAGCGGTTATTTTTCCAAAATCATCAATAATATCAGTTATGTCAAGAGATGTGCTTGGCCGGGGGATATAGTACTTGTGCCAGGTCTCTGAGCAGCAGCAGCAGCAGCAGCTCAGACTTACCTGCTGCATTTCTCATGTTCCACCACTAAGTGCTGCTACTATCACACTGCTCAGTGCTCTGCAGCTGTGTGTGTGTGTGTGTGTGTGTGTGTGTGTGTGGAGGCAGATGGTGCCCTCTGTTGTCTCATACGTCTGTGCGGTGAGAAAAAGGAACTACTAGAGAGAAATTATGACTGTATTTGACTGTATTGGAATTTAAGGAGTACACTCATTTTTTATCACTTCAGTTTTGAGAAAGTGTAATTACCTTTTTCCCCAAAACTTATCTGCACAAACTGGATGTTTGCTTGTCCAGGTGTTCTCAGTTATCTGCTTTTAATAACAATCCTGTATTGCATATTTATTTAGAAATATATTTTTTAATATATCTATCTATCTATCTATCTATCTATCTATCTATCTATCTATCTATCTATCTATCTATCTATCTAGAAAGAAAGAAAAAAGAAAGAAAGAAAGAAAATACTATAAGGTATATTAGCACTACCTGGTACCACAACTCCCAGTAAGAGTAACACTGGAATATTACTGTGATATGAGTGAGAATACCATTTAAGGATCCCTATACACTCAATTTTAAGAAGCTCAAACACGACAGAAGTCCTTAAAGGAATATTCTAGGAATATTCTAGTAATTAATCCAGCCAATCCGGGGTGAGTGTCTTCACTCTTCCCTCCTAAAACTGGCCAATCAGGAGGGATAATTCCAGTAATACTATTCCACACATGCTTTTTTGCTGCCTGTAGCTCCACCCGCAGCTCCAGTACGGAGGGCGGACCAGAGAAAAGAAAACAAGTTATCTCATAGTCGCAGACCATGTTATTGATGGCCTTCCCGAGAATGAGAGACAACTTTTGAACTGGAGGACAGGAGTAGGGGCAAAATGAGTAAGGTAAGATTAGAAATGTCAGCTGTCTTGGGGAAAGGTGTTTCTTATTTTTCTACATGTTTATTTTAGTTTCGGGGTTCGTTTATCCACCAGTTGAGGCAGTAGTTTGAGTGTGTATCTGGACATGGGATGTGGATGGGATCTGCATAATGATGCTGAATTTTCATGCGCGTATTTCGGCTGTGGAGTTGCGCACTTTGATTCTGAACCAGACTGTATGGACGCAGTAACTTTACAGTCAACCAATTTTCGCACGTATGAGCTCATTGTCTTTCCTGTCAAAACTTTCTGGTCACTTGGTCATATTTAAGGCTGGGCCACACTGTTTCCAAGCCTGTCACGCAGTTTTGCACGCGACTGCCCTATAACCAAAGAACACATGGACTCATACAGTACAGTGATTCTGTGGGGCTCAATATTGAGCTACTTTTTGTATTCATCCCATGTGGTATCACTATAATGTTCTTATAATATTCCCATAGTCACTTATATGTCTTTGGTATCTATCTAGTCATATCTATCTTTAATACTTAATGGTATTTGCATCTCCTGTGGTTTCACCACAGTAGTCCTACGTGGTATCACTGTACTATGTATTATAGATATGTATAGTTATATCCTTATAAGTTAGGAATGGAGTCATATGATGACTGTCCATCCGTAGTGGCGCTGCGTCAGCTCCAGTCAATTAAATTCGGAATAAAGTGAGCTGTGTCTCGCGCTTCCCTGTGACGGCTGTGTTTGTGTGCGCGCGTGCACGCTTTCCTTGTAGCTTTGAAAGATCACGTGTCAGACGTTTTACTAAAGCAGAACTGTAATTGCTGGTATGAAAATCAACTTCAGAGAAAGCAAAAAGTAGCTTGCTTAAAATGTACTCGGACGTTAACGTTGCTGAGTAAAGCAGGAGCGAACTCAACAAAGTAGGGGGGCGGGGGGAGGG
>OMKZ01019437.1:18704-32478 GCA_900302535.1 Neoniphon sammara
CACACACACACACACACACACGCACACACACTTCTAAATACCCTACATATCAAAAACAGACATTTACCTTAATATACAGCCAATCACCCACACCACTCCCTCTCCATCATTTATCCTTTATTCTCCATGTGCATAATGCCTTAGACTGCAAACAACAATTAGCCGTTTGTTTGTTGTCACTGTCAGCTAATATTTGTTTTTTTGCTGACCATTATTTAGAGCTGCTGCTGTAGGCTATACATCTGGCTAATCACATGGTAATCTTGGCATCATCAATGCTCTGGTTGTGTTTTGCCCATTAATCTGTAGCACCCAGATTTCAGAATAGCCTGGCTCCATATAGTTCTACTTATCCAATCCATCGGAAAATTTACAATGAATAATTTCACTGGATTTGCATTTTGAATTTTGAGGAAAAAAAACAAGAAAAAACATAGGGACAAGACTGTATAGGACTACAGTTTCCCTAGTGCTTTACTCTGTGTTGCTATTGTTGATTGAATGGCTAGATTTCTGTGATAAAACTTTCTTTGTGCCAGACTGCAACAAATTATACAGCATTTCATAGATTCCCCCTAGATCGAATGCTTGAAAGAACAGTGGCTCAGACTTACATAATAAGATGAATGTGTGTTTTTTTCCCAACAGCTGTGCAGGGTGTTAGGACACTATGGGCTGCTACAGAGCACAGACGTAGCTACCATGTCAAATCAATCTGAGGAGAGAATGAGAGAGAGATCATAAAAACATGACAGCTGTTCTGACCATGTGATCGGTCAGGAGGATTATGGCTATTGTAGTAGGTGTCATGGAAATGCATCAGTCTAACAATAAATTAGTGTTTTGTTTTTTTTCAAAAGGCTGTAACTTTTGCAATCATTGATATGAAAAATAATAAGGTAACAGATTGACTGTAATCAGCAATAGAGCAAATTTTGAAGGGTAGCTAACATGAAGAAAATCACTTGTTGATGTACCATGTGACCTGTCAACTGAGCACTATATGAGGGATGTTTGATGTAGAAATCAGAGGACTGCTGTCTGTTTCATGGTATGAGAGGTGGAACAGTGGAGCTCTCGGTAGTTCAAACTGCTGACTGTACAGGTCGACCTGTGCACTCCATACTGGTGACATTTTGTATAATTGTTCTTTGGTAGATGCGCCTGCAACTTTGTACATGATGGAGAAGATGGTATGTGTGTATGTGTGTGCGTGGGGAAGAGCCCAACAAGAAACATGTAGCCCTGAGGCCCACGACTATCATGCTGCGCTGCTGAATAACAACAAGAATAACATTAACAAGAGTCTGTCAGTCACTTCGCCAAAGGTATAGTGTGCCATTCATTTTGGTCTTTTATTTGACATGACCTGGCACAGTTGGAATTGTAAGGCTGGCTTTACATGGTGCAACTTCCATGCAATTAGGTGCAGGTTGCATTGCTGTTGCCATGTCAGCAAACCTGGAAGGAACATTCCAAATGATGATGCAAGCAAATTTATCATTTTGATTGGATGGTTCGCCTGGAAGTCCAAGTTGCATGGAACTGAAGTTGCATTTCAGTTGCACCATGTAAAGCCAGCCTAACACAGAAGGAAAAAGTTTCACCACTGGAACGTCAGTTATCTGAAAAGCAGCTCTTTACCCTCGTTTGGCATGTTGGCAGCTGTGAACTTGAACTTTACAATAGAGGAGAAAATTTGATTTGGCGTTTGGTTCATCTTTGTAAACCTCTTTCCTGAAATTTATCGCACGATCGACCGACCAATTACATTGTCAAATTCAGTCATATTTGCCTGATGAATGTTGACGAACACACTAACAAGGAGCATCTGCTGCCGGGTATAGTGGGGCAGCTAATCAATGATAACCTGTGATCAGTATTCAGAGTAAAGATTTCCTGTCCTCCCCTCCATATATACCTACATAACGCATCTTGTTATTACCTTACCAGTCACATTTAGTTAAGTTAGAATACTCTTCCCTCCCTCAGAGTGACTGCAACTGACTAGCTAGAAAATGTCTTGTTTGCTGCTAAATTGCACAGTTGCTAAACAGAAATGGATGTTAGAACGACACCACACAGAGCAGCACATTTATACTCAAATGACATCCAGCTCAACAACTCATTTAACCAAGTAGTCCTCAATTATTATTGTTTAAATGAATAAATGAATGAACAAATTGTCAAAATCTGCCAGTGGGATGGAATAATTTCACTTATTCCAGATAGACTCATTTCAAGAGTTTCATAGAATCAAGTTGAAGTTTATTTGGACCCCTTACAGTCTCAAAGGGCTTTACAGGTCCATGGATTTTGACACCCCCTGACCTGAAACCTCATAGCAGGCAAGAAAAAAACCCAGAAGCCGAAAGGGGAAAAAATGGGAGAAATCTTGTTAAGGATCACAGAGAGAGGGAGGCCCTTTTCAGACCCCTGCCAATTGAAACAAATATTGGTATGACCCTGCTGTCTGTCTTTCTGTAACACAGAAAGACATCACAGCTCTTGTCAGAGCTGCCTTTGTTGTCTGGTTTCTAGTTCTATGAGAGAGTGACTCATGATGGGACAATCCTGAGATTTTGGGAGTATGATATGTTAAGTTTTAAATGTGGTTTTGTTCTCTCAGGTGGGATAAGTTAGAGTCTTGGCAGTTTGTCAGTATCAAATGACAGGAAATCGATAGTCTTTTAAAGTGCTTGCTGGGTGTAATGCATTTATCAACCTGTTACCTTTTCATTTTCTGCAGGACAGAAAAAAGAGAGAGGTGTCCAGGGTACAGAGGACTTTTCACAGCATTACGGATGCTTCTGTAGGTAGCCCTGGCACTCATAGCTGCCATATAAACCAGGGCAGACGCAGAATGATGACGCCAAACATGAACACTCGCCTCTTCTCCCACCTTGTCTAGGTAACACTGAGATGAAGCCAACCTCATTACCAAACCCAGGCACTGACTGTTCCTGCCTGGCACAGTTTCCACATAGTGATGTGGGCGAGATTTCCCCAAAGAAATCTAGGTTTAGCGATCCAGTATCTTAAAATAGCCTCGAATCATGCATTATTACATAGCGGGCCTGCCTCCTCTGTCAGGCTGCATTTGCTGCCGTGCTTATTGTCTCCTTGTTTTCTCCGAGCTTCCACATCTGAAAAGATTCCCTGAACTCATTAGCATAGCTTTATAGTTGGCATGAAGAGACTCACAGATGGCTTCTCTGTCTCTCAAAGTAAACGCACTTAAAAAAATCCTCAGTAGATTATGCAACATGAATGAATAGTTATTGTCATGTTGTGAAGTTTGATAGAGTTAAGAGAGCAGCCACTATTCTCATCTAGTTGCTGTTTACTGTTGTTGCTGGGGAGATGCAGACAGCGGTAGTGCTGTTTTGGGGACATAAGTCTATATACTGTATGTGTGTGTGCATGTGTGTGTGTGTGTGTGTGTGTGTGTGTGTGTTTGTGTGTGAGTGTGCAGAGAGTAGAGGTGGGCAGATTTCAATCTCCCAGCCTGACTCTTTGTGTTTCCCTTGGGCTCAGTAAAGCATGAAAGATGTTGGGGGATGTGACAGCCCCTCCTGAAACTGCCAGCGCTTCAGGAGGACTGATGTGACAGTTTCACACTCATACACACGCTGACACACACACACACACACACACATGCACAGTCAAGCAGTCAGTCGCCACACATCCGAGTCAGTATATCGATCAGAATCAATATTCACATGTGCCCAAGAGACAGACACACACAAATACAAACATTGCAGCACGGGACTGGACTGATAATCAAACCCAAGCCGTTCCGTCTGTCCTTTGTTCTTGTCAAGAATGGCAGCGGCTGAGTAGACAGCAACTAGGTGATTAATCCTCGGGCTGCGTGCTGCCCAGCGCTGATACTGAGACCAAACAAAAACTCACACAACGCTCAGCGGCTTTCATCTGCTCTTGTTCCATTTCAGGACGTAGGGGCGTACGTGTGTGCAGCAGGTTAAGGCTGATGGGGTGTGTAGCCTGCGTGTATGTGTGTGTGTCTGTATGTACATTGTGTGATGCGAAGGCTGATGGATATTTTCCCCCTGCCTTTCCCTGGAGGACGGGGAGATTGACCCAGCCTAGAAGTTATTTCATGTGCCTGCCACCAAACTGCATTAGTGGGCCGGGGCCATTACTGTTCAGCCTGTCTGTCTGTCAACAAGATAAGGGAATATTTGCCGGCCCGATATTGCTTGCTCTATTTTGTGCTGTCACTGAATACAATGAGCATCACCACATTCAATGAATATTATTAGCATTTTTCTCGGGATTCTGTCAATGTGGACTTCGGCTTTCTGAGAGCAGAAATAGAGGCTGTTTTCTTTGCGGTCTGATATCAGAACAGACCCTTGGAAAGCAGTTGACACTGCAGTGCGATGTCCACCCTCAATGTAATTATGACACAGCTGTCAAATATGCATTATAGCTTGTCATTTACGAGAAGTTTCCTCACCGAGCGGTTTCAAGGCTCTGCTGTTTTTCTGGTTTGAATAGACCTAATGAGAGTTAAAGAAGAGATGGCTGCCATGAAATAACTGCTGTTGATTAATGGCTGCGGATGAGAGGTTGAGGCAGAGTGATGCCAATAGGAAGCAGGATGGTGAGAGACCTCAGGTGGATCTTTATGTCAGCCAGGGATTAATTCTCACCTCATCTCTGACAGTGACAGTCCGGCGGGAGTGGCAGGTCAGTTTAGCAGACAGCTAGGGGTCAGTTCCCTCATCCAGTCGACTCTTCACCTGTCCAAAAAGTAATTATATCCCCGCAACGTCAGGTCGAGGATATTGCGGATTCTCCCTCATGTCCGCCACTGCCACAGATCCAGGCTACGAATACAATAACTGATCATTTTTATTCAGATCTTTTCAAATTTTCTGTGCACATTCGCGACCCTTAGATGAAGAGCCATATCGATTTTGGTGACCCTGTGATCTTTCCTGTAGTGCCACCAGGCCAAACTCCGTCAGTTTTTATTCAGATCTTCTCAAAGGAACAGAGTCACTAAGTGTCATTGATGATTCAGGTCGTTTCGGAGATGTATCCGGTTGTTGTTTACGATCAGCACATCTGGCTTTGTAATTCAGTTTGCAGCCCACCCCAGAGACATTCCAAATTAAAGATGCAAAATTGCCAAGTCTTGATTGAAGTGAGAACCCTTTAGACTCAACAAAAACGTGGCATGAACGTGGAATCTATCAGTGAGCCAGTCCGAAGGTGAAAGCTGTGTAGACTCAATTATCAAATTACGTGCTTATTCCGCATATTTTGTCAGCTGAGTCTAAAGTGTCCTCACTTCAGTTAATTCCCAGCAATTTTGCGTAGTGCACCATTAACTGTTTTGAATGGTGAAAATAGTGAAGTATTTAGATGTAGGGTTACGATGGATCTCTGTCTGTCTGTTTGTTTGTTCTTTTGGCCGGTTAAATGCGATACCTCAGACACTGCTAATTGCTTTTTAATGAATCTTAGGGGAATGATGATAGTCTTATATAATATTTCTGCCCAAATAAGGGATTACAGACACTGCATCCTAATGTGAAAATCAACAAAACTAAAATGTTTGTCTGAAAATATATTCAAGGCTAATATTGACTGTTTTGCTTTAGAGGTTCATATGTAGTCTTTCTTCTTTTTTCAGGAATTGGACTCTTTCACAAACAGTGGCTAATCCCCTGTCAAACAGAAATAAATACAGGAGCTCCTTTTTTGTTTTGTATATTTTCATTCTCCATTTTATAAGCAGACAGAGCAAACAGTCGCCTTTTTAATTAGCAGCATCTCCATAATCTTTGTTACCTCACCTATTTTATTTTGGTATGTGAATTTATATAATATTTTGTTGTCAGATTATAACTGGTCTGCGTGGCTGGGGTTGAGGTGGGAGGAGATTTGTCATGCAAAATAAAATTGCAGTACCTGCTACTAACGTTTAGTGGTGGCAGACAGTAGTGATGATAAATTGATGTTCTCATGTGGTGTCAGTTCAAGTCTGCTTTTACTGTCTCCTCCCCAAGTTGATAATTTCACATGTGAAGACAGCCTAATATGTTCTCTCTCTCTGTCTTTCTCTCACTCCCAGCTCATCAGTAAGTTACACAATCCAGTTGACAACAGCAATTAAACCCTGTGAAATTGTCCCAGTATCTGTCTCCCTCTGGGGCCATTAAGCCGCGTTTAGCTCTCTCCAAGCTGGGCCTGTCGCCAGGAAAACTTTGCAGAAAGTGTTTCATGTTCCTTCTTAATATGCAGGCTAACGCAGCCCCATGTGCCACCTGGAACAACCTCAGAGTTTATAAGCCGCAGTGAGCTCACACAGCGAGGAGCTCGGCTGATGGGTCGCTCGGCCCCGACCGATTGTGGACAGTGAAAGAGGCTCTCATTGCATCTATGTAGTGGCCTTGTGCAGCTACAAAGTTTTGAACAGGCAAATAATTTACTTTCCCTGCTTTGGTATTGTGTTTCATTGTTTTTTGATAAGTAATTATATACCTGGCAAGTGCAATTTGGTAGCATTAAATCATCAAAGTTACCAGGGTTCATCATCGACCCCAGTGATGGTGCAATGGATCTTGAAGCATTGTTTTTGAGATGTTTATTCTTGCAGTCTTTCAAATAAAAGTTGTGATAGTTGCTGACTGTCTTAACATGAGCTGAGTGTCTCAGCTCTACACAAAATGATTGGACTGCCAGAGGCTTGTTTAACATGTTGCTCTAAGTCAAATGCATGGTGAGGGTTTCACTGTTAGTCAGCCACTCATTTTGTCCAGACACCCACAATGGCAGGCCCACGATATTACCGGATCTCTTTTTCTCTCGTAGCTTATCTGCTTCATCATTCACCTGTACCTTTGACTAAATGGAACAAAGAAAGTTATTCTTATCTTTTGTACTGTAGAATTAATGTCATGTCACAAATTACCTGGTGCCAAGGAACTTGAGGAGTTAAGGTATTGGAAACTATTGAGTCTTGAGTCCAGTCAAGTGAACGTTCAACCGTAATCATCCATTGATGAAGTACAATTGCACACAGAGCTGTTATACAGATGAACAATGTAGTGTTGTGTTGTACGTGAAGGGCAAAATAGATCCAGGGTGCGGTGAGTAATAGACTGCAAACCGATGGCTTGATGGCTTATTGTAAATGTTGTGTATGTTCTTTGTTAATGTAAAGATCATTGCTCATTGCACAGTCCATTTTGGGTGTAGAGTTTGTGCTCTGCTATTCTTAGTCATCTCACACCATTGGACACAATATTGTTAGTAACAACACTCTTCATAACAAAACACCTTTGGAATAATACAGCTTGTCCTGTTTGACTTCAGCTTGACTTTTAAGGGCATAGTATACGTTTACCTCACTTTTTCTTTGCTATTAAAAGGTCTTAACTTGGCCTAGAGTTTTTTAAGAAACAACTCCAGTGACTTGTTGTCTTTTTTGTCAGGCAACATTGGTTTATTGAATATTATGTCTGGAAGGGTTCAATAGTGGTGAGACCCTCGCTGATTACACTGGTATAGCTCCTTTTTGTGGGCTTGTTGTGTTTGTTGCCAGACCACAGAAATTTGGTCCTACATGGTCTTGTTTCTTTCTAGCATTACTTGCTCTGGGTGGGGGGAAATTTACCCTAGATGCCACAAGTGGCACTGATTCTCATGTTTCCAAGACAACCACAATGTAATATTTATAGAACAGCATTATTTGAATAATGTCTGTGTATGTGTGTGTTTTGGGCAAGGGGCGATATGGCCTGGAGGATTGCTGATGATGGGCCCAGACAGTCCTCTTGTAAGAGCCTGCACTGGAAAACAAAGAATTACCATGGTAACAGTCAAGGGTGAAGGAGGAGGGTGTGTCGGTAGTCTTGTGCTTGAAGTGGCAAGATGGACATTGGCAGGCAGAATGGTGTGTGAGGAGGAGTGATGCGCTTGGTGGTCCTGTGCCATTCCTCCTCACCAAATCTATACTTTCCTTTCCTTCCTGTCTCCCGCCTCGTTCTCTTGTCGTCGTCCTGCAGTGAGTGGGAGGCTGTGAGGAGAACAAACACTGAATCTCAATGAGAACTGAGAGAAATCTAGCTTTCTCCCTTTCTCTCTCTCTCTCTCTCTCTCTCTCTCTCTCTCTCTGCTTATGAGTCCTCCTCTTTTAATTTTATTTACTTGGGGCATTACTCAGCAGTGCCAAATCCTTACACATAATGCTGACATATATTTAATGATGTGGCGCCGTTGTTAACATAGTTTTATGTTTTACAGTTGAATGCTTATACAGCAAAGTGTCGTGATCGGTTACCTCGGTCACAGCTGCCCCTAATAAAGATGGCTGACAGGCTGCCTCATAAAGGGCAGCAGTGATCCAGTCATTGACCAGAGACATTAAAAGTTTTATAGTGTTGGTGTTTTAGAAAATCACGTTCTCCCACCATGCCTGAAGTTACACCTCAGTTCGGCATGACACACTTCAAATACATCTATTTTAACAATGCAGGTCTATGGGCAGAAAACAACAAGATGGCACATGAGGAAGTGGGTGTATTCCAAGCGTGCTGCTGCCAGTAAAATGGGAGGCAGGATGGCCCAGTGGTTAATCAGCTCCACTGCTGTCCAAGTATGCTTGAGCAAGATACTTAATCCTTACCTGCTCCACAACAGGCTGACCCTGCACCCAACCTGATTAAAAGAGAACTCCCCCCTCTGGGGATGAATAATGTTTATCAAACTAAATCAAATCAAATGCCCCAGCAGGCCATGCACTGAGGGCAGGGCTACGGCATCCATTACTTCTGTGGTTCTGACCATTTGGCCCCGAGACCGATCCAGATTTGGTGTCACGTTGCCTTTTCTTCGATCAGATCCCAAGGGATGTAGAGGTAAATAAATAGGCTGGTACACAACCGCCAATATAAACAAAAATTATATTTTCAGAAATGCAGCAGTACTGTATGCCTTTTCTTCTCTTGTACCATTAACATCAAAAGCCTAATTCATGTCACATCTAGATATCAAATCAGTATGATATTTCAGAAAGTAACTGCATATATCTTTGGTTTATTGAGTAGCATCTAATAAAGATAAAAGTAAGAGGAACAATAAAAGTTCAGTTATTGAAAACATTTAAGATAAATTAAACAAAGATAAATGAGGCGGTGATACACTCTTGCTAATTTGTGTAATCGTTGCAACTTCACTGGCTAATTTATGTGAAAAAAACAAATATTTTTCAGTGGATATTTAATTATAACTAGATTGAGCTTGCAAAGTAGTTTTGCATAACAGCTGTGGAATTTAATTCTTATAAAACATTTTTTCTGAAGCTGGGATGTTACGACACTGAAAAACAGCTAACCCACCAGAGTGTAGTTGTATAAAGGGAATCTCTTCATGACAATACAGTGGTGAATGACGTGGTTTTCCTTCATTGTTCTTGATCTGTAGGAACTTCTGCTACAGCAACACAGCTGACACTGCAAACCTAGCCTGGCTTTTCCGAGAAACAAACAAAAAAAATTCCTTATGTAAATTCCGTCAGCTTGATGTTAATATGAATTTATATTAGCCTAAAAATGGTGGTTAAACTGAGTTTATGGGAGTTTACACTCCATTACATCTCTGCAGATCCCCAAAGAAGAAGGAGGGACATCTGGTACGGGTGTGTGTTTGTACTTGGTGTTTGTGTCTATGATGGAGCTAAGAAGAAAAGAGGTTTTTAAGTGAAGAACAGTGAGTCCTCTGAAAGTCCAGATGGTGTTCTGTGCAAGTGTGTGTGTGTGTGTGTGTGTGTGTATGTGTGAGGGAGAGAGAGAGAGAGAGAGAGCCAAAGCCGAGTATACTTCAATTGAAACAGCAATTTCCTCTGTACTGAGTAGCAGCAGGTAGCCAGGTCTCATCTTTAAAGAAATGAAATAGAGAAAATTTCTTCCCTGCATTGCACTTTGTACTCTCCGGAAACTGTCTGTGAGCTCCTCCATATTCTTTTCCTGAAAATATTGTTTGCTTCTTTCAGTACAAAATTTAAATTCAGCAGACCTTAAACCAGGCCTCTTTGACTCATTGGAGAGAAAATGACACCCAGATAGAGGAATACCTTTAGCCCAGACAAGAAATAGAGTGGAAATGTAAAATGTAATTATTCAGACCACAATATGTGTCCACATACACACACTACACACACATGCAGAGTAGAATGCACACACACACACACACACAGCAGAAGATTATTTTAATGTTATTTAAGGTTAACAAGTTACTTTAGAAGGCAGTTGAAATAGTGGCTTCTTGTCAATTGCATCTGAATCTGAACTCCCACGTGCAGTTTCTGTTTTGGGTTTATTAAAACAGGTTATTCGATTAAAAACGATACAATGTTAATCCCGTGCAATAGGCTGATTAGAATGGAGTGACTTTAATTTAATCTGTACTGACGCTGCCATGCTTCACAGAGCAAGTCATTAAAAAGTGTTGCGTGTTCAATTGCAGAGAGAGCGGTGTTTTCACATGTGCACGTGTTTGGCAGGATTGTGAGGCTTACCTCTAACCACGCACACACACACACAAACCTACACGTGCATACACACACAAACTCACAAAAGTTAAAGAACTGACTAAAAAAATCCCCTGATACATTCCTGATCAAACCTGAGTTTGGTTTGACAGCGGTGCCAGGGGAAAGGTCAGGGGGTCACCAGACTCGTTAGGGATGGTGCTCTAGGGGTCATAAATGTGCACAGCTAATTCGAAAAGATTCAAATAGATGACGTTCGAGTTGTTATGTTCACAGTCAGGATCTGCGGCGGTGGTTCAGGTGAATCCATAATATCCCCAAAACCGTCGTTTGGGGATAAAAATACACGGAAACTTAAATAAATAACTTCCTATGAAGCCAATGAAGTAGAATATAACGAAGAAATGAGACAATAAACTTGATGGTTGGAAAGCATAGTTACCTCTCGTTTGCTTATAATCCCCCCCTCTCTCACAGGCTATTTCAGGTTAGATTCTTTAACTCGTAACTCAGACATTAAGTGATGCTGCACCGTAGCTGATTGCTCAGCCCTTAAAGCAGGACATCCAACACGCAGCTGATATGAGAATCAGGCAGGTGTAACAAACAATATAGCAAGAGATGCTGACACAGGCTGCTGGAACATCTCTTCAATATATCCAAATTGGTATCCACCAAACGATGTTTGCTACACATTTGCGAAATTGATATGAAGTATAAAGATTGATGTGGACTCATTATCCCTCTGCAGGTGCAGAGTGAGGTATTAGTTTATTTAGGCTGTGAACACCACTGCGGTTTTCTGCTGTCAGATTATCCCTGATTAAGTCAATCTTACACATTCTGTAAAGCACAGTGTGCTTTATTTGGCATGACAATAATCCCATTGTTTGCTGTCTTTATAACCAAGTGAAATTGTTTAACTTTTTGTCAGCAGGAGTTGATGTTCAAAGAGAAAGTGAATGAAACAAAGGCAGCACAAAGCCAGCTGTCATTCAGTTTCAGTATGAACAATGGCTTTCAAAAGAACAATGCTGCACTGTTTCAAAGATAGAGGGATTGTTTAATTGGGCCTACAACTTAATTTGGGCTGGTTGTAATGTAAGTTTCAAACAAACCTCCGTGAACCGAGGGACCGTTTGTCTCGGAGTCGCCTGTGTTTGCAGAACTCATGATCGCCCAGCAGCAGCACAAGAGATTCAGCGGCGGATCCTCCCCAGTGCTGCCTCTCTGTGGGGGAAACACCGAGAAGAGGGTGTGCGACTGACCATTGTTGCTGCATGTTTTCACCACTCCATGTGCTTGAATACTGGAGACCTTCCAGATAAATACTTAAGCGATTCTCACCATTACTTCCACACATCCTAAGAGGATCCATTCATATGCTAATCGCATCGGTGGCGACGCTTGTTTCTACCTTACTGCATATTAAAAAGACTGGAATTGTGGTGTTACGGCTTGTTTTTGTAATCTTTTCTCTTCCCGGTTTTCTTTCTCTTCTGCTGATCTGTTGTGTCCTGCCTCTTCCCCGCTGAAGCCCGACTGTTTGCTTCACTGGTGTGAACAGCGGTCGTCACTTAGGATTCAAGGCAGAGGCATTAGTATTCCCGAGGCCCGCGCTCGGACCAAGCCATCTGCTGCTTTCGGACTGGCCCCTCTGGCCCCCCATTTCCTCCGCCCCGGTCCTGCTTTCAGGCGCAAGCACACGTGCACATTTGGGACATTTGTCGGGCAAACAAGGGGAAGTGTCTGAGAGTAATTTACAGCTGTAGCTTACTGTAGCTGTAGCTTACTCTAGCAGACATAAATAAGTCTGTCCTTGGAGACAGCCCTGCAGAAGTGGTCCCCAGCTGCAGCTCAAAGCAGCCAATTGAGATGCTGCAGGCAGGGAGGCTGGTATGCTGCTGGTGTGTGTGTGTGTGTGTGTGTGTGTGTGTGTGTGTGTGTGTGTGTGTGTGTGTGTGAGTGTGTGTGTGTGTGTGGACAACCAAGCCCTCTGACAATAATTACATCTGTTGACTCTGTTCTCCTCCCCTCTTTCCATCTCATCATCATCTGAAGCCATAGTATGTAACACCGCTCTCATCTTGCCTGCTCTCCATCCATCCATCCATCCCTCCATCCTTCCCTCCTACTTTAAAGTTTTCCCCACTCGTAACCCGACCCCTTTAGCTAACAAGCTCAGACATTAGAGAGAGAGAGAGAGAGAAGAAGAGATGGGACGAGTTAGAGAGAGATTGTAGAAGAGAGGGCAAGAAGCAAAAATAGAGTGAGAAAAAAAGAAAGGTAAGTTATAGAAACGGACATGAAAGCAAGAGAGAGCGAGAAATGCGGAATAAAAACGGACAGAGCATCAGTTTAAGACAGAGGGAGATAAAAAGAGAGAGAGAGAGAGCCATCAGAAGGAGACGGGAAGAGAGATTCATGGTGACAGGAAGTCGGAAGCGCAGATAAAAACAGACACGTCCATATACGGTCGCCGGTGTCGCTCGAGTTGCCTGGCAACCTAAAAGTTTGGCTCGAATCTCATCGCCGGCAAGTCATTATCGCTGTGAAACAATCTGTGTCTTATTTTAACTACAGGGAAGTCAAAGGGAAACGAGTGATTTACCGCGAGACGACTCCACACACAGTCGGCGACGCTGGGAAACGGAGACGGCTTCAAAGCGGAGATAGCTTGTTAAAACAGACCGCAGACTGCTATCAGGACACTGACGCTTCGGACAATGTTTGTATAGTCTCCATTTATTTTACATCTGAAGTCCTGTGGCTACTGTTGGACTGTGTGTGTGTGTGTGATCCTTGTGCTCTAAAAGACTGGTGGCCAGAAATCCTGTGATCCAAAATGGGTCGCAAACCAACTTTAAAATGAACATTTATGGCCTTAATTCCTGCACTAAAAAAACAATGTATTTTGGTTTATATTGGCAGTTGTTTACCTTAAAATGATCACTAACAAGATGTGATAGCTACCCACTTTTTTATTTACCACTACATTACTATGCAATTTAAGTGCCCTTGTGTTTTAATGATTCCTTGGTCAAATAATCTTCACAAATATTTGTTAGTGTTTCAAGCTGCCTGGAGTGAGCCGATGGAAAATGCAATGTCCCTGTCACAGGGAAATATTTGGAAGTATATGAAGTTGTAAGGTGAAGTTTGAAAGTTGAAAGTCTATTCTTTCCTGACACTGACAACTTACCAGTAAGACTGAATAAAAATGGCAAAATGGCCGAGTGCAGAATC
>OMKZ01019439.1:9959-21229 GCA_900302535.1 Neoniphon sammara
ATGTGTGGCAGGGGAGCATGGTCATTATGCTGATTTTTCCTTTTTCTTTCAAGCCGTCAGAAGAATACTTTCTTTTACGTCCCTTTCTCTCTTCAGCCAGGCGGTCTTCTGCCACCTATGCTGCCCACTTTTATGCTGCGGCAAGGGTGGCCGGAGGGACAGAAATCTGGGAATCAGGTCAATTATGGATGGCGGCTTGCTGATAAGAAAGAAAGAAAGCCAGTGAGAGAGAGAGAGTGAGAGGGAGAGGTAGAGGGAGCGAGGCTGCTGTTTTTCTAATCAGTTGGTAGAATACTGCTGGGTCACTCCGACATGCATGGCCTGACCTGACCGCCTGTTTTGTCAGGTCTGTTGTGACGCTCCTAACTAGATCCGTTCTCACACAGACCTCCCCCTTGAGTGCCACATAAACTAAGTGTTTTTAGCACAGTGGTACACTCACCAGTAGCCTCACACACACACACACACACACGGCCGTGCACACCTGCAAATTCTCAACTGCAGCTTTGTTTTCTATTTGCAGGCGTGCTATTGATGATGCATAAAAGACGTGACAAAGCTGTACAACTGTTTGTTCTTCTCTTAATTAAGAAACCTGAACAGCCCCTTTCAGGCGCTTCCGTGCAGCAAACCACCTCAAAGCACAACTCCTGGTTCAGTTCACACATCCCTGGCCCTAAAAACCAACGTAGCTCTGTTCCCTGCTGACCGTAGTGTTAGACTGGGGCTCATGTTGGCTCTGGCTCACAATAGGACAAGAGCTGACCTCTGGCTTTGGCACTGACCCCCTCTCTTCCAGGGGTTAGGTGCTGAGGCAGATGTGGGTAAACTTCCCCAGTGAACTAGAGAATGGGGCCCTCTCTGTTTTCTCTCCAGTCTTGGGGGAGAGTGAACCTCAAAGTGGAAGATGGTTCTAATTGGGAAAAGGCTTGGATGTGGGGTTCAAATAGCAGTTGAGCCGAAGAGGACAATGGATATCAGTGAAGAAATGGGAAACTCTGTGGATGAAAAGGTGTTGGTATGTCCATGCTCCTAATTGGCAGCATGAATGTGTGATGAGCCTCAAAAGAGATGCTTGGAAACATCACTGCACATGGATGTAATTGGCGCAGCTAATTATAATTATTGTGTCAAGAGCGGTAAAGGAGCATCCAGATACAAGACTTGAAATTTCCAACAGGGAATTAACAAGAAAGGACTGTATTTTAATCAGCATGGTCAAGTCAAGACCCTAGTTTTCATCAATATTAAAAGGAAATGAACTAAATCGTAAAGTAACTTAGGTTCTTATATAGGATAGCTTAAAAATGTGTTTCAAATGTGAATTTAAAGTTAATTTTGGAAGTGATGCATGCAGGGAATCCCAGGAACTGTCCCCTGCTTTGCTGGTGAGACACCAGTAGGTGGCAGTCTTAGTCTGAAGGCGACAACATGATGAGAGGGAGTTTGCCTGCTGGTTGGCAAGTGGGATCCATCCAACAATCACCCTCAGCTCAGGTAACAAGTCGCTGAATTGGGATAGAAATAAACAGAGAAATATAACAGTGTTTCCCAGTGTACAGCATAATCACTTTGTTTTTGGCGATGCGTCTACAGTTCATGGTTCAGATCTTCGCCAATTTAATTTTGTAATATGATGTTATATTGGCAGACATGACGCCTAATTCTATGAATATTCGATCATTTTATCACAATGAAATGTCATTTAACTGTAGGCTTAATGATTTGAATGTGAATTGATCGTAGGAACTAAAACCTGCAACATTCGAATTTCTGCCTAAATTTAAATAGCCCAGTGACGCGAATGCCAATAATTACAGTCACCTGTGTTTTGTCTGTAGCTGAAAATTGATCCACACATATTGGAGCCAAAAACAAGCATTACCTTGAGTTCATCATTCAGTATTTATAAAATGTAAAGGATACCGTCTGTAAAGACGTTGCAACCATGGAATTTACCTCCGAACCGTCCTGAAAAAGTAAAATAATGTTTAATGTTTGAGCTAGGAGGCTTGTTTGTTTGTTTTTTTGTTTATTTTTTAAGTGGTGGATATCTCGTTTTGAATTGAAAGTATGAAGGCACGTGCAATTAGGTATGTTCCAAAAACTCACTCATATATAGTGAGAAACCTTAAAAGTCGCAAAACTTCATCTCAAACCATTGGAATTTTGGTTCAAGGTTATTTAATTTGCTGTTGTTCTTCTTCTTCTCCTTTATCGAGTAGCCTTACAGTTCTGATAGTTCTGATGTAAAAACTGCTTCTTCTTAGCCTGTCATAGTTTACACAAAGGAAGTGCCTGAATTTGCCTTAATAAATTCAAATACACTGTAATTTCTGATTTTGGTTGCCTGGGTTCTCACTAGTTGTTTCCACAGTCAGTGCCATGCCAGACTTGTGCTGGCTCCTGTCTGGTGGCTGCTGGTGAAGCTGATAATTTAAAGAAACATAAGACTGGGATAAGACAAGAGAGACAATGGCTGAGAAAGGTAATAACAGGCCACTTAAATCACCCCAAATGGGACAGCCTGGTTGGATTCAGGGAGACCTTTTCTTCTGCCTTTGAGACAGTGCCCATCTTCTCTGCTCAAAAATGTGAGGGTGTCAACCCGGAGCAGGACCTCTCCTGGTGTGTCAGAGGGGGGATGAGAGCAGCGGGCGTCCTGAGTGTGAACCTTTCTCATTTTTCTGTGGCCGAAGAGTCATAAATGTCTTGTTCCTATTGTGTGGGAACTCATCTTGGACATTGTCCCCGTGGCTCTGCCCACCAGTAGCCAATAAGTGGAACATGGTCTCCTATCGAGCAGCAGTCTAGCATTCCTGGCATTTCCAGTCGGCTGTCTGGCATAAGGTCGGAAGAGCCACAATCAAGCCGAGAAACGTTGTTTTGGTCCTTCTTCCTGGTGAGGAGGCGCTGGTTGTCTCCAGACTGGAATGCCATTGTCTTTGGTGTGTTTTTCACAGAGCTGGTCAGAGCCGAACCAAAACAAACTCATTTTGATCTGATGTGCAGGCTGAACCAGAGCAAACGTGGGTGAATTCAGTGTCAGCTGAGCATACATATACACTGAGCTTTTTTATTGGTAAAGTCATCACATACAATGGTGGAAAAAGCATTGAAATCATTCACTGAAGTAGCAATACCATAATGGAAAAAGACTCCTTCAAAGTGTTGGAGTATTAGCAAGTAAAAGTACAGGAGAATTAGCAGTAAACTGTACTTAAGTATGAAAAGTAGAATTAGGCCTAGTTATTGTGGCCTATTGATACCCTACAAAATAGCATCTACAGCCGTCAGACAAATGCAGTGCAGTAAAAAGTACAATATTTCCCTCTGAAATGTTGTGCGGTACAAGTATAAAGTTTTATAAAAGAGAAATACTTCTATCTATCTATCTATCTATCTATCTATCTATCTATCTATCTATCTATCTATCTGTCTGTCTTTACACTTTTATGTGATGTTGCATGGTAAGAATGTAGCTTTCATTAATCTGTCATCTTCAATCTTTATCCTTAAAGTGAAATATTTATTTACAGAATTTACATGTATATGATCTTGAACAAAGAACAATATTATTTCGGACCAGCTTGTGTGAGTTTTATGGATTGTGATTTTCCTAAAATGGGCCTAACGTACATCCACAGTTCCATTACCAACAGTAATGCTTGAGCTTTTTCGTCTATGCAAATAAAGATCTGTTCATATGCTTGTTGACTGTATTTTAGTGAGTGGTAGATTTTTTTAACATGAGCTATTTTTTCACAAAGCTAGAAACAAGAAGATGTGACCAACACGCCCTTTCTGGGAATATCAAGGCTGTTTGATTCCCAGTAAATGGGAGAATGACTCTTTGTGGATCCCATAATAGTAGCACTGCTGATTTTGCTTGGAGATATTGACACATTTCAGAACCACAAGCCCAAATGTGAAATTAAACGCAGCTCCAGAAAGTCTTGCTTGATAATCACAGGGTTGTTCTCTGGCTGATTTCTAGCTTTGGGAGAAACTTATTAATGTTCAGAACAACTGACTGATCTGCCCAAGATCATATAACATGATCAAACAACATGTGAATTCTCTTTACAGGGTGGATTTTCCATTCAAAGCCGCCCCTTGCCGTCTAATATCTTTCATCGCTGGGGTTCCTTCCTGCCTCTGCTGTTTTAGCTCCAAATTAAATGAGTGGAGAGGAGAGAGAGGGTGCGAGATCCTGGGCTGTGCCGGGGTCAGCGATGAATTACAGTGAATGACTCGAGTCCCTGGAGGGCAGGAGACGGGCCTGACGCTCGGTCTAGTAGCCCGGCGAAGGCATCTCCCTAATCAACCCTCCAGCAGGAGTTCGTGCGTCATTATGAACCCGGCACTCTTTCCCAAGGAAGGTAACCAGGGGATTTCTTGTCTTTACTTCAGTATGAGTCGGTAACCTCCACAACGGTGCCATTTTTCCTCGCCTTTTTAATCAAAAAGTGCCCATACTGACAGAGATGGGGTTCTGTGTTCCTTTTGTCTCCAGCCAGCAATGTTTTCTCTTGTTCGTTACCAGACATTAAAGTGAAGCTTACGTCTTGGAGCTTATTGTTTTTAGCTGTTTCCTGTACATCATATGAACAAAAATCTCAGTGCTAATGGGAGCAGTAGTTTGATGTAGCAGGCTTTGTTTTCATTCTCTCTTGGATTGTTTGTAAGAAAAGCCTGCTGGTTTAGGTTGGCAGGGTCATGAGGGTCTAACTTAATGATGTGGCACTAGATGATTTAAGCTTTGTCAGTTTTTTCATTTCAGAAGAGAATCTGGAAAGATTTGTAACCTGCCAGGGATCGGAAATATGTTGATACATTGATATTGTGATATGAGACAATATCGCATCATAGGATTTTGGATATCATAACATCATGATATGACATAAGTTGTTTTTATCTGATTTTAAAGGGTACATTACACTAAAGGGATGCAGTTATCTGAACTTAATCAGTGTTAATAGGCTTAATCATTATTTATCAAAAATCTCTTGCATAAATAGCTGGTGAAATCAAAGTATCAATATCAGGTTTTTTGATTTTGTCCATATCACTCAGCCATGTTACCTGCCAACACTTACAGATGAACCTCTTAAGGTTGCCCCATGGATTGTAATGAATGTGTGTAGACTGGGAACTTACCGGTGCTATCT
Source organism: Neoniphon sammara (assembly GCA_900302535.1). NCBI lineage: Eukaryota > Metazoa > Chordata > Actinopteri > Holocentriformes > Holocentridae > Neoniphon > Neoniphon sammara. Next base: position 15,131 of record OMKZ01019439.1, read on the forward strand.
TAATTTCCCAAAATAAGAGTTCAGTTCAGGAAAATTGCATCTTGGGAGTGTGTGTGCCAGCTGCCAGCAAATCTACTGTTTTACTAGCAGATGGGAGAAAGTTGATGAGGGACATAAACTCTTACTTGTGGTCGCAAAATAAAATGTTTAAAGGAAACCAGCATGCCCTGTGTGTAAGTGAACCCCAGGGCCAGTGATTTACCACTCTGGATTTAAAGTCTCGTTACTGGGAGATTATTAGATTTAATCTAGTAAAGAAGAGCGTGAAGCGCCGATCACCCTGAAGGCCTCTGAGAGCCTTTGGAAACAGTGGGGGAATTCATCCGAGCCGGCCATATGCTGCCTTCTCTCTGAGGGGGAGAGGTGTGGCTAATGCTGAGGTGAAGCCCATTCAAATAGCACCTGAGGCACTTAGCTAGCAGGTAGCACCTTAGCTACTGATTTCCAGCTAAGCGTTTAGCACAACTTGTTGCGAAGGGGCTGGGATGCTGATGATGGAGCACCGGGTCACCCGCGGTGTGGAGGTGTGGGCTGTGTGCTTTGCCTCAGGGCTTGGTGGTGGCCGGCCAGTGAGCAGTGGAGGGTGACCATCATGGGAGCCCTTTGAACTGCAGGCTGCAGGTGGAATGTGCTTAGTCAGCAGGTCACCTTTTTTTTCAGTGGGGTCCTACTTAAGGGTTGAGCCTGGAGAGTCAAGCTAATGCTAATTGTCCTTGATGTGGTGGTCCGTGACAGGGATTTACCAGTCATCATGACCAATCCATTGTCCATATTCACTACCAGGAACCCACCTTCTTACTCTTTGATCTGATGTAACACGTGCTCCATTATACTGTAAAATTTATAATAAACCTGTGTCGTTTTTCATGATAAATAAGTGTAATCTCACCTAAAAAGTTTAGTGTATAGGTCTAAACAATAAAATGCACCCTTGCTCGTTTCCATAGACCCTGGGGTTGGGACTTAAAAAGCTGTATAAACTGGTAGTGTCTCGCTGGTGCAATACATGTCTTTCGTCGTGTATCTATCGACTTTCTCTCTTGTCTCTGCTGGTTTGTTTTCTCCTTCTCCTCGTCTTTGCACAGGAGCTTTTTAGAGCGCCTGTGTGTCTCTACCAAAGTCCCTAAACTGTCTCTGGCTCTACAGCGGCTGACTAGAGACCACAGGAGATCTTGGGAATTTGAGTCAAACCTGACAGCCTGATAGCTTTGCTTTCAAAGACTTTTGGTGTTTTGCCTTTATTTAGACAGTTCACTGTAAACAGGAAAGATTATGAGAGACGACATGCAACAAAGATCTAAGGTCAGATTCAAATACTGGATATTACATTTATTTGGCACATTCCTTAGTCACCTGAGCCACTAGGTTGCCCTGTACAGCCTTGTATTTCACACAGTTGAACTTTTTGGTGCGTAGAATAAAGTCTTCATCACTGCGTTGCATTATGGTATTAGCTGCTACCCTCAGATTGTCTTGGTCTGGCTTTGGATATGCCGTATTTGTGGTACTGATACATTGGATGTTCTGCATGTTTTGCTTGGTCTTAGCGATGACCCTTTGGAGACTCTTTTCACCTGATGCAAAACATTTTAGGGCCAAAGATTTAAAGGAGGAGAGAGCCTGAGGGCCACAGCTGCTGTTTTTACTAGCTGAATAAAACCATGATGTCTTCCCTACTGTTTCATTCAGCACCAATTTCAGGGCATGTGATCATCAATGTAAACTAATTTTGCAAGGCAAATGAATGAGAAATGTAAAACAGATAGAGTGGGCAATACAATCATATACTTTCATTTATTACAACATGGAATATGATGACATATAAGGTACTGATGTTGTGTCTTAGGAGTGGCAGAACATCTTTGTTGCTACTCTGCTTCTCAACCAGTACTAAAAAAAATGCAGAGAAGATGTGCATCAATCACTTGTAATAAATGTGTTAAAATTAGAGGAAAGTCTGCAACTGAATTTTTACTACCTTTAGGAAATAGACAGATGACTGGTTAGGGTTAGCTAGCCATGTGTGATAGTGGCCTGTTTGGTACTACTAATGGATATCTGTGTGAATTTTTTATGGCAGCTGATAGTTAAGTATAGTTGGCAAAATGCTCAATTTCATTTTGACATTTCCATGGAACGATGCAGAGAATAATATTTTTAGTTTTAAAATATAGTAGTGGCTAAACTTTGACCCAGGTTCTGGTAATAAATCAGCATTGTTTCCTCTAGTCTTTTCTATATTCATAATAATTTATTCAAGTTTTTATTTCTCTTTAAACAAGTTGAATAATTTAAGTTAAATGTTGGCTAGAGATTGTATGTTATGAAAAGCAGTGTATATCTTGTAGTAATGATTCAGAATGAAATTGGTTAAAAGGTGTAACACAACATGAGAGGGAATCTTATGTTTTATGGTTGCTAATAAAGGGCTCAAAAGGAGAATTATAACCAGCACTCATTGTATAATTCTCATTTTTAATATATATTAAGACCTTGCACCTGAAGACTTTGTGCATGCATCTTCCTTTCCAAGTATTTTCCTAGATGTTGTCACACTGTTTGAAAACCTCTACACGTATGTGATTAACCCTGAAGCTGAATTCCATTGAGAGGCTGTTGTTTAGATGCTGCGGTGTCAAACACTGACGTGAATCCATGGATGCGTACGTCTGTGTGACTGGAGCCGCAGGACTCAGGAGGCTTGCTGGAATCCCTTTGTGCCTCCCCAGGTCCAGGACAGTCATCCACAGGGGCTCCAGACGCACCAGCATACCTCAACTTTACCCCATACCAGTCACAACAGAGTAAATACTGACACACAGCAAACAACCCCCAAACAAGGGCGAGATTTGTTAGTTGGAATGAAGCGGGAGAACGTGTGCTGATGATGAGATACTGAATTAGCAAAAGGTGGTGAGACTTCAAAGAAAATTTGCACAAAAGGCGCTCATTTCCATAATTGTCTTACAAACTGCTTCAGCTATGATACCATCAACACAAACAACTGTAAACTCCAACATTTCTGCAGAGCCTCTGCCAGATTTTTACAAGAGGGAATCGGTGAAAGGGAGCTCCTGGTGGGTTAACAGACAGAGGTGTTCCTTTGCTATGGGAACAATTAAAGGGATTGGCCTGAATCAACTGAGGGCTGTTAGAGCTTATATATCCGATGGTGCCATGCGCTGTATATGTCGCTATGATGTGGCCGCAGCCAGAGCGGTCCTGCTGTGTGTCACACCACTGCTCATAGCCCTCAGATCAAGGCCTTGGCCCCCACGGTCCCCCAGTTAGCCCCAAGCCAGCCTCCAGGTGGGCGCTGCTAATGAGGCCGAGTCGCAGCTCCACCATGGGCCTCCGCTTCCCAGGGCTGGAGGGGACTCAAGGGGGAGGGGGGGTTGATGGCTGGGTACACAGGGTCAGCACCAGGCAGGGGGCTGGGGATGGGACAAGGCAGAGAAACGCATGAAGGAGAGCTGAAAACCACACTTTTCAGAGCTTATTAATGGTGGGTTTGTATATGAGTGTGGGAAGATGGAGTGTGAAGGCCACGTATGGAAAAGGATATGCCACACACTATACTCTGAAACAGGAGGCCATTTTGGGTCCTCTGATCTCTGTTCTTTGTAATTGACTGCACAGAAGCCCACTTGTTTCCTTACGTGCTGAAAGGGCCGAGCACTACGCTCTCTTTTGCCTTTACAGTGTGAGATATTCCAATGTAAACAGCCCCTCCTTCAGCGGCGACGTGATTCGCGTGAAAGAGAAAGCAGTGACTAATGGGGAGTGTTTGTCTGATGCTGCCAGCCTCCGCTTTTGTTTCCTGGGCTTTTGATCTGATTGATACATGGTGTTTTCAGAGACACAAATCGTCTCCTGCGCAATGTTTGCCCCAAAATAAAAGTTAAAGGGAGGGTATGGGCTGTGGAGTGTGTGAATTTCTACATCAGAGGGAGAGGGGAGGGAGGTGCTGTTTGGGGTTTAGGGAGTCTCTTTGATGATTGGATGATGACTGCAAACACAGAAACAACATAAGCCTGGTGCATCATCCTATTTTAACAATGACCAACAGAAACAATTGGTTGGTTTTCATGCAATTTGACATCAGAGTCTTGCCAACCACTCGCTTGTGGCCTTTGTTTTGCCTCTGGCCTGATGTTGGAATGTGCTGAGCTCAGCCTCGAAGAGAGAAAAGAGGAACAGAAAGGATCGATTTAAGGAGTGGTATTTCACCGGTCTCTTGCAAACTCAGCATCTTTTGCTTGCTCAGTGGCGCAAAGCGATTCGTCTCTATGGTCAGCCACTGTCCTGCCTTTCTCATGGTAAAGTCTGCTCTTTAGTTATTCGGCAGTGGTGGCGAAGGTGTGGTCTGTCTGTGGGACGACCTGCGTCAAGTCCTTCCCTGTCTGTCAGCCTGTCCCTGGGAATGTGGGTTAAAGAATGGCTCATGGGCATAGATTATGTTTTTTTTTTGGTTCTTTAACCTCCTTTATGGGAGTAAATGGAGTTGATTTTACTGGGGCACCGTTTTGCACGTGTTGGATCTCCTGCGGTGCTGGTCAGTCAGAGTGGAATACCCCTGCTTCACGGGTTCGTTCCAGCGCCATAAAGGAGTCTTTGTCACCCGAAAGCGGGGTCATCTCTCTCTTCCACTGGCCGATAAACGCTCACATTCTCAACCTTTCTTATGATTTTGTTTAGCTCACGGGCCCCAAACAAAAGTGCAAAGGCTTGAATTATTCACAGGGAAATGCATAAAGGATTAATTTGCATTGATTTTGCTCCTCAACAAAAGGAGTCATTTTTTGTCCAGAAGAACTAGAGAGCAAAGCATTTCTTCAACCAACAAAATTGAACAAAAAGATCAATGGCACCTTTAATATGGCTATCAAGGAGGAAAATCTCAAAATTGGCCCATTGTGTAATATTAGTTTGAAGGATTTTCCACTTAGTCTGTAGGCATAGATTCTGTGTGACTTCTGTGTGGAATTTGCGCATTTGATCACAAATTGAAAAAACATCAGTCTAAATTTGAATAATTTGGCTTGTGAAGGTTTGGAAAGGTTCTTTATAACTCAAAACAGATTGAGGATCACATTCAGCATGTTAATGCAGCGACAAATGCGCTTTTTCTGCTCTGTGTTCATCTGTTTGCCTTATCCAACAGCATTCGCCACAGCCTGTGAAAAATCCTGTTCCCTTTTTACATCTGTTTGGTTTGCCTGGAATGGATTAGACACAAGCTCAATTAAAATCAAAAGATGAAAAATGCACATTTTCTGGCTTATTTTTCTCAGTGTATTTAATTTATTTTACCATTTACAACCATGTCAGTCTCTGTGATAACGGAAAAACAAGCTTAAAGCTTAAATGAAAAAAGGCCTATAAAAAAGACTGTTAGCTACAGTTTAGACATATCATCTTATGCTTAAGATACAGAGTTACCCAGTAAATCACAAAAACAATACATATAAAAGAAAATAAACCAACATAGAAGAAGAAGCATGCAGCATTGATGCCCATGACATTATTAGCAATTACCAGAGTTAAATTATAGAAAGAACAAAGAATAAATGTATTATATTTGTTTAATTTGCCTTCAAGAAGCCTGTTACTTGAGTTGCATATCATTGTAAAGTAAACTGTAAAGGAAGGACATGTTTAGCTCAACTCAAAGTATAAAACAGTGCAATAAGTAGAACAAGCTAGCGGGAAAATGAAAAGGACAAACAGGCAAAATATGCACATAGTTGCACTCAAACAGCAGTTCTTTGACACCTGTTTTTGAAATAATTAGATTTTCAGATTTGCTTTGCTCTCCGCGTTTGATCCTTTGTCTCTGCTGTGCCCACCCTCTGTTTTAACTCCAGTAATTTGTAGGCAGAGGGATGAGGGGGTTGCCAGTCCCATGGAGTGCAACCTTGTTCAGTAGTGCCCAAGAGGGCCATATCTGTCATAGCAGATTGCAGTGTGGAGCTATGATATGAATGAAGTGCTCTGGTGTGTCCAAGCTGTAAGTGTGGAACTCAAAGGGCTGCTGAAATGCTGTAATGTAATTATGTGGACAGTCTCTCAGATCCATTAACTTGAAATGGTTCTACA
>OMKZ01019441.1:0-10400 GCA_900302535.1 Neoniphon sammara
ACACACACACACACACACACACACACACACGGCATAATTTCACACATGCTAATATGAGCTATTCAGTCAATGCCAGGTGTGATTATGATTTTGTAAGTAGGCTACGTGCCACATTTCCATTGAAAAACCTGTACCATTTCTTTTAAGTAGCCAGTCTTGCACAAGTCATATCTGAATATTCAAAACTAGGAAAAAGTGGTTGAACATTTGACTGGGATAATCTAATCTAGCCAAGTCATTTCAATAACAATATTCCTTACAAGAACATTCTCGGATGATGAAGGGGTATATTTCACCATAGTGGAACAGCACCACACAGTGTTAGATTACCATGATTATACTGGATCAAGATGGGTTTCCAGATCCTAGCACTAAGATCATGAATAACCAAGAGGAATGGAGTCATTACCCTTGCAGTGTTAGTGCTTATGTTGTGTGAATGACAGTCGGTATTGTGAGTGTCAACCTTTGTAAAATGTAAGAGAAACTGCTGTTAACATAAAAGCACTAATTTCACACCGTTGTCTCTGTGAAAACTTGCTTTTTGCTTGTGCATACTCTCAAGAGTTTTAAACTCATTACAAGCTAATAAGTTCCAGGGGATCCAGAAGACTAATGAACTGCTCTCTGTGCGCCAAGGCTGTGCCAAAACCATAATGGGAGATTATTTTTTGTGTCCTCTTTAACTTATTGTTCTGCAGATGACTGTAGATTTTACGTTATGCACATCTGCCCTAGGTTCTTGTAATTCATGTCAAACACTTCACTGTTTAATTTTCCCTTTAGGCGAAATGGCGAAATCACATGGATGCAGTGTGTGCGTACGCGTGCGTGTGAAAGAGAGAGAAGATAGAGGGGGGAGGGAACAAATAAGTAAATCCCAAACTGTGAACTACAGTGGTAGAAGAATGTAGGACACAAAATTCAGCAGAAGACATCACAGCTAGATTATAAACATGCACTTATTTCAACGTTTCTGTTCTTATAAAACTCTATTTATCTGCCAAAAGTTCTATAATGAAAACAGTGAAGACATTTTCATCACAGCTCTGAGCCAATAGCATTTAGGGATCGTTAAAGGCATCGAGGGCACGCGGTGTCTTCTCACTTCCTGGTTGAAGATGGCGGATGAGAATGAGACAGCACCGATGCCGGAGAAAGAAGATGTAGAAGACCACGGGCATTGCAGCGACTGTGAAAATGAAGAGCACCACTTTGATGATGGGTAAGGGCGCAGACATGCTCCTAACGCAGTGTGAAACTTGTCATGGTCTTCTGTACTTTTCTAAAGCGAGTGCAAAGTAAGCCTCGGCGAGGTAGCTCAGTCAAGATCGACAGCCCCGATGGAACTTGTCCCTCCCATCTGCTTGTACCCTATTGGATGGGAGTAGCTTGCGCCTCTCTCTTCTGCGATGTGATAGGCTGAGTGTGCGTTCTTTTCCTGGTGTGGGCGGACTTTAGCGTTGGTTTCCTTTTGCCTTGCTTTTGATCGCAAGGCGTAGGGGGAATGAAGGATAGCTACAAGAAAATCAAAGTGTTCTTTTAACTCGGCCTATTAATTAAGCATGTTATTTGCATGCACTTCTATAAGTCGCTGAAAAAACGTAGTTAATGTTTAGGTTGACATTTTGATATAACCATCGCCTCTTGTTGATTATTGCTTACAACAAATGCCGTTCTTGGCAACCCCCAACTGACATTTAGCGAGAGTTAGCTTGCTAGCTAGCTAGCTAGCTGTCAAACCCCTATTGTTTGTGAGTGTGTCTCGGTACAGGCGCTGGCCGCACCAAAAGTGAAACCAGCAAAACCTACATTGTTAATGCACGTCGCCAGCTAACGTAAACAGTCAGCTTGTGTACAGATACATGGTTCACATAATGGCAGATCTTAAAGCAACTGTCTTTGAGTAGCGCTTACTTAAATCAGTCTTCGATGGAAATCGCTTTTTGCTTTCATTGGCTACTGTCTGTCGCTGCCTACAGCAGGAGCTGACATACATGAAAAACGAGTGTAAGCTTCCCAGTATCAAGGCGTGTCTGCTTTCTCAACACCAATGTGCTTGTACGTTTTTGAGAAAATGCAGCCAAGTTGTTGCCGTTGGGGGAGGGGGGATTAGTGAGCCCATTAATTTATAATTAACACAGCAAATGTAAGCCTCACTGATGAGCAGTTCAAGCAACATATGTAAGTCCCCTGCACCCACACACAGATAGGAAACAAAGACTGGTTCTAGATGATAACAGGACTACTCTGTTGACATGGAAGCCTGTGGAACAAGCCATTGAATGTTTTGTTGTCTATTGTCCCAGTCACTCACTGACCTCTTGTACGTACACACATACATATATACATACATGCACGTACACACACATAGGATGCACTCTTCCCCAGGGGTCATGTGATTCACCATCTGTCCTGGTGTTACAAATACAGGCCAGTGCTTGGCCTCTCTCCCTCTTGGACACTAATGAGATTATCCTCTGTAAGTATGCGGTCTCAGGCCGGAAGATGGGATTCATGGGTGGGGGTTTGTGTGGTTCCTCTAGTTCCTCCTGATCAGAAAAAAGGGGGGTGTGACAGACAGGCAGGATGGGGTTACTGGACTACCCCTGAAAGTTGATTTATACCAACTCAAATTCCTCATCAGCTTCTACCTCAGCTCTTTGTGGTTATGTTGGAAATGGCCCATATGTTACTAACACTCCGTTATTTATCTGTTCTGCTTGCCGTTATGACTTGATTATCAGGGTTACTCTCAGTTTGAAAGCACATCCCAGACAGAGACTTTTAATACATTTTGACTACTATCTGGTTTCCCTCTAGGACAGTTAACTAATATGGATGGCTTCTGCTTCTGTCCCTTTTCAGTGACAAGGGTCTGGGGGATGACACTGGGGCCAAGAAAAAGAAAAAGAAGCAGAAAAAGAAGAAGAAGTCAGGTGCCACAGAAGCTGCACAGGACCCTCTTGCCAAGGTACATGTTGAGCAATCGGAACAAGTTTGACTCAAATTCAGTTTAATGGTTTTGCTTTTTGTTTGTGTCCCCGTTTGTGTTATTCTTAGGGAGGTTGCTAGAAATGTGTATACTACTGACAGCTAATTTTTTTTTACTTTTGAGAGCGACCTCTATAAAGAGAGTGAATTTTAACAAAATTTTCTCTCTTTACCCTCTGGACAGGTGAACTCACTGCCAGCTGATAAGCTGCAGGAGATCCAAAAGGCCATTGAACTGTTCTCTGTAGGCCAAGGCCCTGCCAAAACCATGGAGGAGGCAAGTCGGAGGAGTTACCAGTTCTGGGACACACAGCCTGTGCCCAAGCTAGGTATGATGTGAGACAGGGCCACAGAAGGGCCACGATCATGACGAATTTGCAGTAGGCTTGTTTTCTTTTCTCCTCTTGAACTTCTATACGTACCACTGAGTGTATGTTCTATATTCCAGGTGTCTGTGCCTCATGTCAGACATTTCACTGTTTTTTAAAATTTTCTCTCAGGGGAGATGGTGACATCACATGGCTCCATTGAACCGGACAAAGACAACATTCGTGAGGAGCCCTACAGCCTTCCACAGGGCTTCAGCTGGGATGCCCTCGACTTAGGGAATCCCACTGTGGTAAGGAAGAGGATACAATCACACACATGTGCATGTGTGCATGCACGTGTATACACACACACACACACACACACACACACACACACACAGGCAAGCATATTTTTGAAAGTGAAAACAAACAATTAGTTGAGCTTACACTTTGATCTCATTGATTTTTTTTTTACTTAATGTTTGTTTTGATTAGAGGCTGATTTTTTTTATTTATTCATTCATTTATTCATTCATTCATTCAGTGCCATTCTGACTGTGCCCAGCCTTCATTGTTGTCTTCTCATTGGAAATATTTTTGGAGTTAGACTGATTTCCGATAACGCAGCAAATGGGTTTTGTTAGAATGAGTGGAACTCAGATGCTGATAACAGCAAACCTGATTTGCAGCCCAAGTCTGCAATCCAAAAGCAAACAAAGGTGTAGCTCCAGCACACACACAAAAAAAAACAAACTTGGGGATGTTGTTTTCCTCTGGAACAGCTCTACAGACCTCTTGATACCAGCCTGTAATTAAATTTGTTAAACCAACTGTTGGAAAATATCTAAGCTCAAGAATAAGTTTGAGCAAAATTAATTTTCCATTGGCCTTGAACTGTCAGTGTGTATGTGTTTACTTGGGTTTATATAAGTAAAAAAAAAAAAGATGTTTTGGTGCTTTGAAAGTGAAATGATCATCCGGGGTAAAGCAGACACAATGAGGTTCTGCAGAATTAATGTCTGTTTCAAGCAGCATGTTGTATAACTCCCTAATAGGCGCAGGGCACAGAAAACAACACAAGCACTGAGTGATTGGTTTACCTTTTGCTCGTGCTTATGACTTTTTACAGAATTTCACATGGCAGTTAAAGAGTTATTGGCACGTGCAGAATGTTGCTGCTTTAAATGTAACAGTGTAGTTTTTCTTGTAAAGACACTTGGTTTTGTTTACATTCAGAATTTCTCACCAAAACACATTATTTGGGTCTTTGAGGCCTAGTAAATATGCTGATAGCTTTTCACCTCAAAAGACATTTGCAAAGGCATATTTTGGAATATTCCGAATGAAGCACTGTATACACTGACATGTGTAATACGTCGCCCTATGCTCATGGCGTGCTGGAAGAACATGTTATGTCAACATTATGTGATTCTGTGCACTATATCAACACCAGTGGTCGGATGCTACATTGGGCATTAATTTACTCAACTTGGAATTTTTGTTGACTTTGTGTCAAAACACAGGGTTACACAGGATTATCAACCTGTGTTGATCAGTGGTGCTTGGGTCTTTACTGCATGGCCAAGCTTTGTTCAAACCCACAGAACTTTATTCTAGTGGAGATCCCAATGTTCCAAAGATACCAAATATGACATGCCAAATTACAGGGAAATGTGTATAAAATGATGCACAAGACATCTAGATATTTTCCATTTGATGTTATGGTGCAGCCATAAAACAATGGCATCTTGGGTTTGAATATTTCACTTAATATAAGTGTGATGCACTTTCAGTAAAGAGCTGCAACCAGCAGATACAGAATATGTATGTGACGTTGTATAATATGGAAATGTTTTTGTTTTTTTCTATTTTTTTATGGGGAAATCTGAGATCAAGGTGTTAACATACAGTCATCATTTTCTCCCAAATTCTGTCTCTCTCACTCTTTTCTAAAACCAGCTGAAGGAGCTTTACACCCTTCTCAACGAGAACTATGTGGAGGATGACGACAACATGTTCCGATTTGATTACTCCCCTGAGTTCCTGCTCTGGTACTAACTTTAACTTACACCATTCACAAGTCGACACCCGACAAGAGTCATTTTATCTAAATGGAATAATTAATATAATGACTTTGTTCATTAAATGGATTGTGTGCTTTATTTGGACTAAATAGTGGTTCATGCATGTTTTTTTTTTCATATATAGCACGAGGACAAATATTCCTCTTTAGAGTTTTTATACAGCTGATGGCAGTGAGCTGCTTCATTTGACTAACCTTGTGTCTTTCTCAGGGCCCTGCGCCCCCCTGGCTGGTTGCCCCAGTGGCATTGTGGGGTGAGGGTCAACTCTAACCAGAAGCTGGTGGGCTTCATCAGTGCCATTCCTGCCACCATTCGCATCTATGACATGTAAGTGAACACATCAGTGAATTATATAAACATCAAATTATAAATATAGAGTGAAATTGCCAAATTGCAGAGCACATTTTTTCTTCTTTTAGAGGAGGAAAAGTATTTCAGGTGGTGTCCTGAGCATGGGATTCTTGTACTGGGCAGAATTTCTGGCCTAAACATGAAATTGCGTGTTGGAAAAAAGATCTTCATTTTATTCAGCATTAGCAACTCATTTTCACCAAATTTTCAGGGCTAACCCCAGAATTTTCCCAAAACACAGTGCCATTGTGAATCATTTTATCCACCTGCATGTATGGATAGAATGTAAATATTAGTCATTTCAGGGTGCAAGTATGAATCATTAGCCCATGGCTAACACATAGCCACATGTTAATGAATGCTTTTGTGAATACAGGGTAGGTAAGGCCTTATGTTTTACCAGCTCTTCTTCTTGTTATTAGAGAAAAGAAAATGGTCGAGATCAATTTCCTCTGCGTCCACAAGAAGCTTCGCTCCAAACGAGTCGCCCCCGTTCTGATCAGAGAGATCACCAGACGGGTCAACCTGCAGGGCATCTTTCAGGCTGTTTACACTGCCGGGGTGGTGCTGCCCAAACCTGTGGGCACATGCAGGTGCGTCAGACAAAGAAGAGCTCCCCACACACTTTACCTTCCCTGTTCTTTTGTCGTTTCTCATTTGAACATCTGTGGTCACTATATGGAAGTGAATCTTTTTTTGTGTGCAGGTACTGGCATCGCTCTTTGAACCCACGCAAGCTGATTGAGGTGAAGTTCTCCCATCTGAGCCGGAACATGACCATGCAGCGCACCATGAAGTTGTACCGCTTGCCTGAGGTTAGTGAAAGGTGGACAGAACCAGTTGAACCAGTATGGTGTGTACTAACGATGGCTCTTATTGGTGCCACAAGTTGCACAAATGAATTGAATTACAGACTGCTAACCAAGTGATTAATGCACAAGATAGAATTATAGTATAGAACATATGTTTTTAGTAATACATGCTGTGCCTCTGCATCAAACATAGAAGCAACAGTAATCAACCCAAGGGGGACTCAACGCAGACTGCGAACACAGTAGGCACAGTGGATTGGGTTTACTTAAAATGGACAAAATGCTACAAATACAAAGTGGGTGGAAGGGTGGAAATATATCAGATTTGATCCACTGGAGAAGACTGCACAGTGTGCAGCAGCTTGAGCTTGGTAGACAGCACCCCTCCTCATGCCAAGACATGCCAGAGTTCAGGTGTATTAGACGACTAAGTGAAATGTTCTGAACGCACACTATTGTTAACATTAATATTTATGGTTAACTGGCAACATTTGTCAGATGACATTTTTCACATCATTAATGTGCCTGTAGTTGAAGATGTGTGTAACATCACAATTACCGTCAGTGTCAGTCAATTCCCTCAAAGTTTTGAAAGCTAACTAACATAAAGCTAAAATACCAACAGGAACTTAAAAGTTCTTGTAAAAGTATAGGTCTGTCATCAATGATACAAGAATAAATATATCACTATAAGGTTGCGTGTCTGATATTTTCAGTAGCAACAAGCAATAATAAACATTTGTTTGAATGAATGCAGAGATGTCTTTGCATGGTATTTGTTAAGAGGTATTAAGTATCATCAATAACAGGAATCAGTATCTGTACCTTTTTATCAATAAATTTTTAATGATGCCCATCCCTAGTGAGTGCGCGCGCACACACACACACACTCTCTCTCTCTCTCTCTCTCTCTCTCTCTCTCTCTCTCTCTCCAAAGAGTATAGTATCCACAGTATGTTTCTAGGCAACATGTATGCCACCGTCTGGCTGATTTTGTCTTTCAACTTCTGGCGCAATGTTTAGCATCTGTGAGCTTTCCAAGTCCATCTGTTTTGAATGGAAAAAAAACGCAAGCCACTCAGTTTTTCTTTACAGTTGATTTTATCACAAGGACAACGAGCTGCATGCTCAGTTTTGTCCATATGTTTGTTATTTTTTTATGTGTGTGGTGGTGGTCGCTAGTATCGTTGCTATGAACTACAGCACCTGGAAATACAAAAACAACGGTGAAAATGGGCAGGCTGCATAAGGTCAATATTTGCCTTTGAATATTCATCTACCCCATTCCAGATACACCATGTGTTTCACCTGTGCCATCACCCCTCTCCTCCCCTGCCCTCTCTCCTCCAGGCTCCCAGGACAGCGGGTTTGCGGCCAATGACGAAGAAGGATGTGCCAGCGGTGCATCGCCTGCTTCGGGAATACCTGAGTCAGTTCCACTTAGTGCCTGCCATGAACCAGGAAGAGGTGGCTCACTGGCTGCTGCCTCAGGAGAACATTATTGACACTTACCTGGTGGAGGTAAATTCCACCAAATATTCCCACAGATATCCCCTTGTGTTTGAACAAATCACCTTCAAGAGCCTGCTTGTATACTCAGATGCACTTAAAGGTTTACAGGTAGACGTGTGTTTGTTTGTGTTGCTCCCCATGACAGAACGACGGCAAGGTGACTGATTTCCTGAGTTTCTACACACTGCCCTCTACCATTATGAACCACCCTGTGCACCGCAGTCTAAAAGCAGCCTACTCCTTCTACAACGTGCACACTGTCACCCCCCTGCTGGACCTGATGTCTGACGCCCTCATCCTGGCCAAATCGGTGTGTACCTCCTCTACAATTTCAGGCCCGATTTAAAGGTAGATCTTGAATTGAGGCTGATATTTTCAATTCGACCCAGCCGTGGCTTTGAAAATTTTGTCCAAGCCCGACCGACTCGCCATCCAGGGCAAAATGTTGAACCCAGCAGAAGCCTGGGAAAAATCTGTTCAAACCTGGCTACCACCAGAGCCTCAGTAAAAATCAGACATTCATAACATATCATTCATAACACACCTATACACATTTATAGGCCTACTGCAGGAATTTATGTTTATGCTGCTCGCTAACGTAGCCAACATAGCACCTTAGAATGGGTCAATGAAAACTCAAAAAAATAAATAAATTAAACATTAGGCTATAGCTGTCAGTAAAATCCGTCCTAAAACTCAACCCAAAATTAAGTTTAAATGACACTAATGAATTCTTTCATCAATCCATGTCTTGAGACAACCTATATCCAATATCCACTAAAAGTTAAAATTAGTAGGAAAAACATAAAATCTGAAACCCAAGGCTGAAAATCTGACCCAAAACACCCCATGTACTTGAAATTACTATTCTGTCCAAACCCGACCTGTCCCATCAGGACTAATCAGGCCACATCGGGTTCGGACAGCCATCTCAAACTCTGCCTCAAGGTTCTGCTGAGTATTTCCTTTTTAACTTACAAGGTTATCTTTTTTCTCCCCTCATTTCTATATCTAGAAAGGGTTCGATGTCTTCAATGCACTGGATCTAATGGAAAACAAGACTTTCCTGGAAAAGCTTAAGTTTGGCATTGGTGATGGGAATCTACAGTATTATCTGTACAATTGGAAGTGTCCCAGCATGGGGTCAGAAAAGGTACAGTCTACAGGGCCATTTATGTATTGTTTTTTTTTTGTTTTGTTTTGTTTTGTTTTTTAAAGAAATCATATTGGCATGTGTTAGAAATATATAAAAGAGCAGTGGGTACAAAAGTGGAACTGTTCATAACTGCTTCACCTTTTGTTCCTCAGGTTGGTTTGGTACTGCAGTGACATCCCCTATTTGCCCCAAAGTGTCACCAATAGGCCAGGAGACCACACCAACGCACTGACCACCTGACTGATGGACTGATTGACTTCCTGCTTCAGGAAAGGAAACCCACCGCCCATTTTTACTTTTTGACCTTTTGAACTTTGACCTGCACTACCGCTGCCAGGCAGGGAGCTGGGAGAGTTGGTCCATCTTCCTGCTCTTCCCCCTCCCCTCCATCACACGGACCTTAAGCCATTGTAGTTAACCATCCCAAGCAACTGTATTACATCCGGAGGCTGTCTTGATTGTACCAAACACACACACACATACACACACAAATGGTTTGCACAGATTACCGTATACCAAATGCTCACTGTTGGCATACCGGCAAAACATAAAATATGTAAATAATAACAAAAATAACAGTAAATTATCCCCTAACACATACACACTAGAACCTTATGTTTTATTTTATCCCTACATGTTGGAAGCGCTTTTTGCAATGGAAAAATTATGTCATCCTTAAGTTTTAGAGATTAAAAAAACAAAAAAACAAAAAATATTTTAAAAAGGAAAAAGATCAAAAAGATGAGGTAATAAATACCAAAAGTGGACACAAGACAAGGGCTTCTGTCAAGGATTTTTTTTTTTCTTTTCACGCTTGAGCCTGCAGGTTTGTCATCAAGCCCTCTGTTTTAATAGTTGGAGCTGTTTCAACATTCTGCTTGCTGAAGATGTATATGCCAGATTTGGCATTCGATGTTTGGAATACTTCTTCCCATCTGTATTAACTGTCATGACCCACTGTCCAGCTTACTACACTAACAGAAGAAACCCGGTTCAGATGAAAACAAAACACTGACTGATAAATGGACCAGCTCAGTCGGGGAAAAGAATCAGTATGGATGAAGGTGGACTGTCACAGGGAGGTTGAAGGGGTTCTGGTGGAGTTGGCTGAACGCGTTCATCAGCAGGGGACTGGGTTTCCAATGACACCTCTTGAATTGAGCATGAAAGCAGTCAGGGGCTC
>OMKZ01019441.1:10481-22321 GCA_900302535.1 Neoniphon sammara
AATGTTGGTGGAATTGCAAACTGATGTGAACGAAATGGGTCTCATGGTGTTATGATGCAGGGAAAGAATGTGAAGATGCAGGTGAATTTTTTTGAGCAAAAATAAAATCTAGAAGTTGCTGTGAGGTCTTTGCATGATTTTTGTTAAGGGGACATAACATCATGTTTACACTGAGGATATCTGCTGTGCCCCCCCCAACTCCCTCTCCCCCTTTAAGTCAAATTTAACAAACTTCAAATGAAGGAAGTAATTCACTGAACAGTCAGTGCTTATTGGTAACTGGTGCAGTGTTGAAAGTGGTTTGCTTTTCATAAAAATCACATCCAAGCATTATTTATATATTTATCTGTTTATTTATTTAACCTAATATGACTTTAACGTTTTTACAGGCTAATTACAAGATTGGACAGGCAAAATCAATGCACGAACACGAGCAATGTTGTGTTTACCTTTATATTATGATGATGATGATGATGATGATTATTATTATCATCGTTTTTATTACTCCAGAATATCCTATTCTATCTGTCAAGACAAGCCACTCACGACGCACCACAGAAACGCAGTAATTTCCAGGGAGTCCACGTGGTGAAATAAAAATAAAAGTATTATACAAGTATTTCTGAAAATTGTGCATGTGCTGTGCACACGTTATAACACGTGCTGGGTAGGCCTATGTCATGCAAAGAGGGTCAAGGAAACAGAACAAACCTTTTGTTTTTCATTATGAAATACAGTAGCACCGTCACTTTGTAGTAGGCGTGGCTCTCCCAGTGAACTTGACGATGATTGGCTAAAATTACTTATGGCGACGAAAATGGATTGTGATTGGTTACTCTGCGCCGTGCACGGGCGATATTTTACACAGAATTTGTTCACATGCGGAAGTGGGCACACTGGCAGAGAGCAGAAACACTTCACAATGTGGATCACCGTAGCTATAATTTGTGCCGCTTTGGTGCTGTTAGTGTGTAAATATGTGTTCACCACGCCGGGGCCCAATCCTTTTGAAACGGACACCCGTGAGCCGTTGAAACCGATGGTTCATGACATGAAGGAGAAAAATAAAGTGCTCAAGCAAGGTGAGTTGCCTGTATAGGTCACAGGGTAACTGCAGTTCGTATTTGCAAAACCTGAACTGAACGACATTAACGCGACAAATAAATCTGTGCAGTGCACTCTGATTTAAGTATCATTTAATCGTAAGTAGTGTGTGTTATATGTGCATTCCTCTCTGACACTGTCTGATCTAGATATTGTCTTGTCATGTCTGGAAACAAAGAGCAAGCGTCACCAAGTGAGCAGGTGTCAAGAATGTGACCAAGCGTAATATTTTGCATAGTATCGTCGACCAGTACCAATATGAATTCACATTCACAGAAATAGAATTCAAAAAAATGTTTTCTTTTTTCTTTCAGTCATTCGTGTATGTGACTTGCACACGCAGCACCACTCAATCATATATTTATTATATGACTAGATTATGGGCTCGACTATAAAAATTATTCTGATCTGATTCTGACTACTTCTTACTGCACTTCATTGTAGTAGTGGCTACACTTAAGTGGCAAAGTGGTATAAAGATTTATATCCGTAGACATTTTGTTCAAAGCTTTTTGTTTGAAATTAATATAATACAGGTGTGCCAAATTTTGTCAGCCGTCTGAATTTTCATATATGCCGTAACGTGTACTTGCATGTTACCATAAACCAATATTTATTTAGTAAAAGTGTTTATTATTGGCTGTTCTCTGAAATATGTAAATATTGCCTTCTCCCCTTTCAGCCCTATTTTGAATAACTTCCCTCTAAGGCACAATAATTAAAATATATGTTGCCTGAGCTGCTGAGAATTAGTCATAATAGTCAAAGTCATAATGCTTATCTAATATTGTTTCTTGCTGCATTTTAAATATTGAGTATGCATGTTTTTGTTACAATGTAAGGAGGAGACACTGAGTTCACCTTTCTATTGCAATTGTGAGGCAATGTCTGACCAGTTAATGTGATGCACAAAACACAGTCAAATCCTCAGAACAACAAAGCCATTCAGTTCACTAAAACAACAGATACTGTCATCTGCTGATGTGCTGGTCATGTATTACACACTGACCCAGCTATCAATACTGCACTGAGCCTTTGATATAAAATGTGCATACTGTAGATAATTTATAATAATACTTGAATTTCGCTTGTAATTAATTTCGCTTGTAAAACAGCATGCAACCTTTTACTTTGTACTACACTGAAAGAGACAATTAAATATAATAGAAATACTGCAGAAAAGACTAAACATTATTTCACATTCTACAGTACTGAAAGCATTCAGTGTGAATCCAGTGTTTTGCTTAGGTCCAGAATAGGCTCCACAAAACAAACAGTCATGGAAACAACCATTCAAATAAACCGAGTGAGATACAGTGACATTGACATAATTTACAGTAAATATAAAAGGCCTCAAACAGTAGGCTACTTATTTTTACTTTAACCTGTCTTCTTCTTTTGTCTGCATGTTCTCATCAGCTTCACACTCCGTTTCTCTGGAGAACACTGGAGAGGAATATTTTTGCCTCCTCCATCCTCTGCAGTATTCTGTCATATATCCAGTGACATGTCAGTGTTTGTCTTTGGTTTCTCAGAGTCTTTTTTGGCATCCTTTGCACTTCAGTACTTTGTATTTTTATTTAGCAACCTGCTGTCAGCTTTAAGTTTTTATGTTTTTGATAATAAATTTAACACCTTCACTAAAAAGAGTGTGTAGAGTTTCACAGTGTGCGCTGTACATATTCATGGTTTAGTGGTGGTTGATTTTTAGTGAGAAAATTGGGCACACTGAAAGCATTTTATATCAAAGCACACTGTTCAAAGAACACTGTTGTACAACGTGATGGCGTGTTTTGAAAAAGCGAGCTCAGTACAGAGAAGCGCCTTAACAAATTGTGTTAAACCGTAGGTCCAAATCTGAATCCAGCTCTCATGTCTCTGTAACCTGGCAACAGCCAATGTTGACATCTCCAGTGGCTACCAGGGACTTGGCTAAGAATTTGTCTATAGATCAAAATATTCTTGTCAAACTAATTTCAGTAGTACCAAAAATATAATGAAGAGGGTCAGACTGCATTGCAATCAAGTGGTGAACTGAGTGTTGTAGAAGGGCTGGGCAATATGGAAAATCAGATATCACATCTACCTTGATATTGATATTATGACGATATTGTTACACATGTTACACACATATATTGACCAGCCTTATGTTGCAGGTTTTGTCCTTCAGTCCTGATTTTTCCTGAGTTTTCTCCTTCCCTTAACTGGTTCATTGATATAAATAGCAGTTGTTGCATCATTTGCAAAATTTTGTCTTTTGTAATTCAAACCTTTAGGGGTTTGGTGAAATTAGGCTTTTCTAACAGCAGTTTCTGTGGCCAAGTTATTTTAGTCTTACATGATTGTGACACTGACTCTAAAGGTTTCCTGAAATCCTCTCCTTGGATTAAGTAAGAAATTGTTGATATGATACTCTTGGAAATCAGAGCAAGCTTCAAAAGACATGGCATCATCAGGTAAAAACAAGCAAGACTGGAGAAAAGAACTCAACCAACTTTCACTCGTAATGCAATAAACCTTGGATCAGTCTCTTGATAGATTGTTAGAATAACTTCTAGTTTAATCAAAAGAAAACTGATATGACTCTGTTCGCAAATTAAATTGGTGTATGAACATTCAGTATCTGAAAAAAAAATGAAAAAGCAGGCCAATAATAAAAATAAGAGCTACTGCAACCTCATGTTGAGTGTTTTTATGCCACTGGTGTCATAACCGTGCTGTTGACCATGTTTTAACTCTTCCTCAGGTTTCCTGGCCAATAAAATACCTGAAAGACTGGATGCCATCGTCATTGGCAGTGGGATCGGCGGGCTCGGAATAGCAGTGTTGCTGGCTAAGGTTGGGAAGAGAGTCCTGGTTCTGGAGCAGCATGACCGGGCAGGAGGCTGCTGTCACACGTTCACTGAGAAGGGCTTTGAGTTTGACGTTGGTAAGGACATTGGTCGTCTGTTTTGTGTATTATGTTCTCCCTTCATTATTCAAAAACATCTCACATCTAATATTAGGAAAATGCTGTGAAGGCCGGTGTTAGCTATTGCTTCGAAATTTCACAAACTGGAAAAAAACACCATGTGAATTTAGTTTTAAAACACCGTGGAAGTGAAGTCACAGTTTCACAAAGCTTCAAACAGCTGAGTAAAATGTGTTAATCCATTCTAATATATTGACTATAAACACCTCTCTATCATACCATGCACACGTAATCAGCCGTCACTTCACAGTCAAAATCCTCAAATCCAGAATCAGTTTTATCTGCAGGAAAAAGTCATCTTTCCATCTCCCTGCTCAATAGAAAATAGAAATAAAAGTGACTGTTGTTGTCATGTGTTCCTCTGGTTTAAGGCGAAATTATCTACAAGGTTATCCCCAAATCCACCCTTATCTTTTCACATGTAATTTACAACTCTGCCATTTGTGCTCTTCAACACTAATCGACAATGTCAACTTGCACAACTTGCCACTGGACATCCAACTCAGCAGTTCATATCAAAGAGACAAAGGTCTTCTTCACATAAAATGTTGATTTCACTTCTCAACTGGCAACAGGAATCTGTGATCTAGTAACATCGTCATTTAGCAAATTCTTCTTCTAATACTGACTTTAGCCCCATTACTTATTGTAGTATACAAATAAAATGACTGGAATGAGTTATATTAAAAACAAACCTAAAAGCTGTTTAGTGCATACTATTTTATGCTATGCATGATTTGAGTCACAGTAGTTTACTGTGCTTGTGTTTCATTCAGTAGCCTTCTCCTGCTGACTTGCTCATTGTCATGCCTCTTGGGTAGACAGTCACTTTCAATGACACTTATAAAATCACTTATTCAAGAGATTAAATTTGCGTTTTGCATGTTTACACGCTTGCTGCTCCAAATGGAAGCGATTAATTAATAATTTGATTTGATTAGAGCTAATAATTGCCCACTTGGCACACTCCTGGCCGGCCTGGAAAGGCCTTCCCTCTCTCTGTGGTCCTACTCAAGATTTGTTCCATTTTTCAGCTTCACTCTTCTGTATTTGCAACCACATTTAGGCTGATTACACAAGTGTACTCTTACACACAGAAAATCCTGCCTAGTGCAGCTTAAGATAAAAAAAAAATTATCTTCCAACATGAAACCCTGCTGCGTCCTGATGCCATCTGGCCTCCTCCCACAGGAATCCACTACATTGGCGACCTGCTGGAGCACAAGCCCTTCCGCTGCATGCTGGACCAGATGACCAACGGACAGCTGCAGTGGGAGCCTCTGGAGAATCCCTTTGACCAGGTGGTGCTGGGACCTCCCGACAACCGCCGCGTCTACCCCATCTACAGCGGCAGGACGCGCTTCCTCGAGGAGCTGAAGAAGTGCTTCCCTGGAGAGGAGAAGGCCATCGATGAGTACATGAAGCTGGTCAAGGTAGGACCCTGTCACATGAGAGACTCTGGTTAGATTATGTCTGGTTCATATGCTGACCAGGTTGTTGGTGTACATATTAAAGGAACAGTTCACCCAAAATACAAAAAGATGTTTTCCCACTTACCACTAGTGCAATCTTTACATCCAGATAGCTTCTTTGTGCACATATAAATTCGCATATAAAAGAATGTGTATCCAGTCCCATTGTAGTGGGCTGCTGGGGGACAGGAAAGGTCACGTCAGACTGGAAACCAAGTCACACAGAAACATGCTGGATGGATAGATTGCAGTCAGGGTAAGTAGGAAAATAGGTATTTTTTGTATTTTGGGTAAAACTGTCCCTTTAATTATGGGTTTGACGAATGTATGGTTTGCTGACGCATCAAGCTGATATGGGGCATATTGGCCATTTGGTGCTTTTGTGTGTCTTTTGTGAGATGTATTTTAATTGCAATATTTTTTTAAATTTCTTAGTAATATATTTTTGATTTCATTTAAAAAGGCTTAATGTTTCAGACTTTACTCTGTTACTGAACACCGACGGACATTTTTCACAGCAGCCATTTTGACATGAAATGGCAGGTAAACACAGGTGTCGCTAATGACATTAATTAAAGTTCTGTTCCATAGCAGAGTCTTTGCAGTGAGCCAGCATGAACAATAGCAAGACCCTGGTTCTGTTAGACCTAAATGGAACAGGCCCTTCATTAATGTCATTAGTAACACCTGTGAGTGCTCTACTATTTACTACAGGCTTTTCCACCCTAACAAGAATAAAATTCTACAGGGAAACACTGTATCTGGATTTTTTTGCCATGAAAATTTAAAGATGTTGAATATCAGCATGAAATATTGGCTACTGACACTTTCAATAAAAAATACTGGTATCTGTATAAGCCTTCAAAAACCCACACTGAGCCTGGTTGCTCACATGAATAAGAGTTTTGCAGGGTGTAAAGTGTGTTTCGTGATGATCTGGCCTCTTGTCTTCTTATCTAGGCCTTTACTCTACTTACTTAAATGTCAGAATGCCTTTTCCCCCTCATGCTCTGTGGTAATAAAACTGCACTTTAGCACAGAGGCCACATTCAGTAGATTACTGTTGCTGCTGATATTCCTGTTGAGGGCAAGGGTTGTTAAATCAAAGACTGCAAACACTGGTTTATAAATAAAACAAACCAACAAGAAAAAAAATCAGGGCCCCAATTTATACTCGGAAAATCTAAATGCATGATGCAGAATTCGATTGAAGTGAGGATCCTTAAGACTCAACTGACAAAACTTGGAATAAGTACGTAATTTGATGGTTGAGTCGCAATTCTCGTCGTCAGAGAAAGTCACTGATTGATTATTCCACATTTTTGGCAGTTGAGTTGGATTATGTTCACCTGCCAATCTCTGTGCCAGCTTCTCATGCCCAGCCTCTGTGTGTCTGTGTGTGTGTGTGTGTGTGTGTGTGTGTGTGCACATGTGTGTTTTGTCTTCAGAAAGCTGGACGTGGTATTTGGCTCCTCGCTCTGCTCAAGCTCTGCCCCGTCCCCCTGGCCAAGTTCCTGGTCTACACCGGCCTGGCCAATCGACTCTCTTTCTTCTTCAAAATGGCGTCCCGCAGCCTGACTGACGTGGTCAATGAACTGACGCAGAATAAGGACCTCAGGGCTGTCTTCACTTACATCTTCGGCACCTACGGTAAGCCAGGCCGCGGTGTCACTGATTCACCTGGAAACTGTGTTTACTGGGTGTCATCTTTTGTGTGTGCTGTTTGTACCTCTGAATGTTTTGGTTCCATCTGCCACCTGCAGGTAACATGCCGAAGGATGCCAGTTTCTCCATGCACAGTCTGCTGGTCACTCACTACCTGAACGGTGCCTGGTACCCTAAAGGAGGAGCCAGTGAAATCGCCTACCATATGATCCCCATCATTGAGCAGGCCGGGGGCGCCGTCTTAGTCCGTGCCCCCGTCAAACAGATCTTGTTCACTGATGCCAAGGAGGCTTATGGTGGGTACGACTCTAATGCTCGACCGACTCTGTTTTTTTTTTCTGTGTAATCAAAGACAATTCACTATGTTTTTGATTTTGTTTTGCTTTATTGTCATGGTTTCAGGTGTGAGCGTTATGAAAGGCCAGGAGGAAATCCATGTCCGCGCCCCTATGATCATCTCTGATGCCGGCATCTTCAACACCTACCAGTCACTGCTGCCCAAAGAGCTCCAGGCCATGCCAGGTTAGGGAGGATGTGGGACTCAGCAGGGATTTGGATGTTAAACAATAGGTCTAAATACCCAGCCGCACTGGATGTGACTGGACTAGTGACTGGTCTACCCTCAGTTCATTTTCCACATAGAGCAACAGAAACGCTGTGCAGAGAATTCTGGGATAGCTTACGAGGTAAAGCAGCATGACGCGAGGATAAGGGAGGGCCAAAGTTGAAATTCAGTTAACTTTATGCACAAGCACACAGTATTTGCTATACAGCATCCAGTAAATGACTGTCAAACTCAATGTTTTCTTTTTCTTCAGTCACATTTTGTTTGTGCTGCTGCAAAAGTGTGCCAGTGTGTTTTCCTTTTTTGCTATTTCCTGAGTGTCGTGAAGTTCATTGTTTCAAACCAGGTGTTCAAAGCCATAAATTAAGTCCCATTTACATTGAGTTCATCTTTATGTAACACACTTGATGTTATGAAACAACATCATTGGTGGGAAAGTGACTAGAGCCATCTCCTCGTGGTGTTGTATGTTTTACCTGCACAACATCTACTTAGCAAGGATGATTTTGATAGGCCTGGAAGTGAGCAGTTTTGAGGAGAGCTGCATGTGAAGATATTGCGTCCATGTTGGCTGCTGGGCCAAAAGTAATGATTCTGCAAAAGCAATCGTTATTTACCTTTTTCATGACCTGATATCAGAGGCTCGTTTGTTTGACTTTTGTCCCTGGGCTGAATGTCACATTGTTTCCTTGCAGCTATCCAGAAGCAGCTGAGTATGATGAAGAACGGTGAAGGAGGCCTGAGTATTTTCCTGGGTCTGGACGGGACCAAAGAGGAACTGGGCCTCAAAGCAGACAACTACTGGATCTTTGTCGAGAACAATTTCGACGAACTGTACGTTGTCTTGTGTCTTCTCTATTGCTGCAGCCACAGGCATCCCCGCCAAAGGCTGCTGTTTAGTTTGCAATATACAGATTGTATGTTTGAATATCTGCTGTTACTGCTTTCCACATGTGTATAGTGAGTGTGAAAGGTCAAGCTTTGGTGGACTTTGATTTGCTGTGTTATAATATAGTCCATGTAAGACAGTATCAGCTCATTTCAAAATGTCATACTTCTGTTTCCTCAGACCATCAGCAGCAGGATTAATTTGCCAAGAAAGATAAAGGCACAGTTGAAACAAGGATAAGACTTTATGTGGATGTATAAAATAGTAGGACCCCATGTTCTTTCTATTACATAGGTTGATGAGGCTAATCCAAGTGAAAGCTGTGATCTCCTATTGATTTCACATATCGAGTCATGCTCATGTTGGAAAGGAAACAGGAAACAAGTTCAAGAAGGATTTTTTATGCCTTGAAACAAGTGACACTTCTGCTAAATCATGAACTACATACTATGAGGAACGTTTTATGTAGCTGTAGCTTTTGGGTACCTTGTACTCAAAGTATTTTATTTACAAAACTCCTGAAACACTGTTTAAAATTCACCAAATGACCTGTTTTCTCTAACAGGGTGGTGAAGTATATGGAGGGAGAGAGGGAGGACTCTGCCAAAAAAGTGCCAATCCTGTTTGTTGCGTCTCCATCAGCTAAAGACCCCACCTGGGAGCAACGGTCTCCAGGTACAAAAACTTGATGCGTAGCATTTGTTTAGTCACGTTGCTCCAGAACAGTGTTTGTATATGTCCTGTTTTCCAGAGTTTGCAGTGCAACTCAACCTCTCCAATCTTGTTTTTTTCCATTGCCCCAGGCAAATCCACGCTGAGTCTGGTCAGCTTTGCCAAGTATGAGTGGTTTGAAGAGTGGAAGGACGGTAAAGTGACAAACAGAGGGGCTGACTACAAAGAGCTGAAGCAGATGTTCATTGACTCTATTCTGGAGATGGTTATGGATGTTTTCCCCAAGATTACCAGAGACAAGGTAAAGATCCAGTTCTGGGTCACCAACCCCATATTCAGTGTTAATTTTATTTATTTTTTTTTTTTTAGTGGAAAAAAATCGGCCAGTGGGATGAGATAATACCACTTGTTTCCAACACTGATCTACTTGTTTCCATAACTGTCTTGAATCAAGTGTCATTTTCTTCTTACTAGTGGCCTGATCTAAAAGAAAAATTCCTGAAACAAGTGAAACTATGTTGGAAACAAGTGGGATTATCTCATCCCACTGGCAGATTTTCCACTGAAGATGAGGCTGAAATAAAGAGATTTTTCTGCAGTGCATTGGTTAGTTGACACCTTCCTTGTAAATTCAGGTGCCTATTTGTATTCCTGTGTGTGTGTGTATGTGTGTGTGTGTGTGTGTGTGTGTAGATTGAGTACATTGACGCTGGAACCCCCATCACAAATACACACTACATCGGAGCTCCCAAAGGTGAAATCTATGGAGCCGACCACGGCACTGCACGGTTCAGCGCTGAGCTCAATGCCACAGTGAGACCTCAGACTCCACTGAAGAACCTCTATCTGACAGGTCAGTCTGTCTACACAGCACAACATCACATTCAGTCACAGTTTTGGTGTCATATTTATTCATTACCAAATGTTCTACCCATGTATAGCTTTGATCAAAGTCTATTAATATGGAGGTTTATTATTTTTGTTGGTGATGTGTGTGTGTTCCAGGCCAGGATGTGTTTGTGTGTGGCTTTGCTGGTGCTCTTGCCGGAGCTCTCACCTGCGGCTCTGTCATCCTCAACCGCAACCTACATCTGGATGCCATCGCCTTGGCCAAGAGAACAAAATGTCTTAATTTGAAAATGAAGGGGGAGTAACTATGCAGTAGGAAACTGCGCTCAGCTACGTTACATTTTATAAGTAACCAACACAAAGGGCTTTGGACTCACAATAAGGGTTACACACAAAATTACACACAAAGAAACCCCTGGATGGTCTCAGTGCGGGATCTCATCCAGCGTCCCAACAAATGAACTGTTAATGCTAAACTGAAGAACAGAATTGAATGTCATACTAAGTTATACTAGCATGGTGCCAGTGTAACACATACATACACTGATTAATATTTTACCACTAGGGTGTATTTTGTAACTTGTGTTTATGAGCAATGTTAAGATGTGACATCTTACATGTCTGAGTAAGGAGATTGTTGAGCTTTGAATGATCACTTTGCAGCTGCTTGACATGTAAATGCATTTGTTAATCACTGACTATGACAGAATCCATACACCATTTGTTGCGTACTGTTTTACTCAAAACCCAGCCATGCACTTCACTCTGTGCCTCGCTATGCAGTTTTTTTCCCACTTTTTTAAGGTTACCGAGGTTATTCCTCTGTTGTTCAAGTTTCCAAACAATAAATTGGCATCTGGTGCACTGTGCAACTTTTTTTTCAGTATAACATTTATTTTTCATCATACAGTATGTACTCGCTCCATTGGTAGAATCAATTTCTTGCTGCATGCCTTATTACATTATTCATCATGTGTTACCTTATCTACTCAGCTATACAGTGCACAGAGTACAGGTTGTTTTCAGTAGTCTGAAGCTATTTCTACAGCTGCATCTGACCTAACCTGACTTATGTGGATTTTCAATTTCTTTAATGCAGGGCTTCTTGTAAACTCATATTTCAAAGTTTCAAAAACTTGTGGCACACTCAACTGCTGGTCAGAAATGATAAAATGCACGCAGAGCTGGTGAGTGAGGTTTTATTTCAGAGATGAACTGACAGAGCAGTGACACGTACAATCAATTGTTTTTGCAACTTACATTTCACTGCTTTAAGTCAAATCTAGGCGACTTTGGGTGTCACAGAGCATGTTCTCCTGTAATGCACTGCTAAATCAAAGTGTGGGTAAAAAGGCCCTACAGCCATTGACTATTAAGGTTATCAACAACCACTCTAACCAAAAAATCAATTATGTTCCCAGAATAGCATTATTTGGTGTTGGCGTATCAGTTAGATGTTAATTACTATGATGTAAACTCTGAATTCATAAAATATTTTTTTTTGGGTGGGTTAACTGCTCCGACATAAAAATGGGTAAATTGACTTTACTGGTTTAACCTCCACTACGTGGTCTTTAATGTGCCATTGAGGGACTTGTTTGCAGGTTTTCATTTTAACCAACCATTACAGTATGTTGTCTCTAAATACCCGCC
>OMKZ01019441.1:22341-33766 GCA_900302535.1 Neoniphon sammara
ATGCCACTAAATACCCGCCCCCGCCCTCCTTTTCCAAATGGTTGGAGTTGAGCCAGTTAGTGAACGATGGCAACTTGCTAACACTGGCACATACTCAGTAAGAGCTACCTACTTTCTCGGTCGCAAAAACATTTTTTTTCGCTCATGTGCGCTAAACTCGGAATAAATGTCTGTATTTCCGCCAGCACCTGAACGTAGCACATGTTTACAGAGAGAATGACAGGAGGACAACACGCGGGGGAAAGAGTGGGCACAGAAAGATGCAAATTTTGAGCTTTCTGATTAGTTGGGGGCGAAGGGGTGTGATTTTCTCACAATATTCCCCCTGCTTGCTACAATTATGCGGTATCTTTCTCTTGCAGCAGGCGGCATGTTAGCCAATGTGCGCTCAGCAGTCTGAGGTAAACTATTAAGCTTTACGCCAACATAATTAGCGTGAAATTTGTACATTGGTTAACAGTGGAAAAAACGTTATTATTACAGTAATCTTCTGTGATAAGTGATAGTTAACTCGCTCACCTCAAATTACTAGCTAAATTTAGTCAGAGGGATGATGCTGTCAACTGAGCTAGCTTGTGTCCTCCTTAGATTTATCCCATTTATCTGACATGATCAGTGTATTTATATAAAACTAACCTTTTTATTCTAGTAAGGCTAAAGTAGAGTTTTTTTCCCCTGTGAAAAGCCAGGGTAATATATCGTGACTTAGGGAAACGATGGACATCAAAAGTGACTCAATAAGCTATGAGATCCTAGCACAAGTGGGTGAAGGCGCTTATGGAAAAGTGTATAAAGCCAGAGAGGTGGGTGAGCATCAGCGCCTCGTAGCGGTGAAGAAGTTTAACATCCCGGGAGATTCAGAGGATGGGATCCCTGCCTTCATGATCCGCGAGGTGGCGCTGCTGCGCAAAATGAAGTACTTCAACCATCCCAACATTGTGAAGTAAGTTGACTTGTGCCTCATCCTCCAGAGCCATGAGCCATGCAGAGGATAGGACATGGTCGAGCTCATTTTGTTTGCTTCTTCATGCATTTTCTCATCCCATACTGGCTTATTATCCAGGTTGTTGGATGTATCGGCCAAACCAGTGGGCAGGAGGATGGACCTTACACTAGTGTTTGAATACATTGATCAGGACCTGTCTACATACCTCACTAAGGCTCCCA
Source organism: Neoniphon sammara (assembly GCA_900302535.1). NCBI lineage: Eukaryota > Metazoa > Chordata > Actinopteri > Holocentriformes > Holocentridae > Neoniphon > Neoniphon sammara. The sequence goes on from OMKZ01019441.1 coordinate 23,509, forward strand.
CTTCTGGACTGAGCCGTGACAATATTAAGGTGTGAACTAAAAAATGGATTTATTACCTGCACATGTTCAAATTACTCCAGCGGACAGATTAATGATAATAATGTCAGGCAGTTTTGATTGCAGGTATCACAGACTGACATCTCTGAAGCCAATGAGTAAAACCCTCTCACACTGTGCCGGAATGATTTCTCTATTCAGATGTGATATATAACTACTAATGACAATGTATTCACCAGTCAGGGATAGCAACCTGATAAATTGGTCTAACCCTGGATGCCCTAATAGAGACAGAATAAGAAGTACTGCCATGCTGTTTCCTGTGTGTACAGGATGTGATGCTGCAGTTGCTGCAGGGGTTGGACTTCCTGCACACCAACATGGTGGTGCATCGTGACCTGAAGCCAGAAAATATCCTGGTCAGCAACTGTGGACAAGTCAAGATTGCTGACTTTGGACTGGCTCGCATCTACACCTTTAATATTGCCCTCACTCCTGGTGTAAGTGGAGCAACACATCCCCTGTTAGTAAACTGGCTGACATTAAGGCTACTGGTTTGCCCTGTGTGACCAACAGAAAGCAGGACACATAGTGATGGAAAACACAAATACTGGACAGTGAACAAAAGCAGATGAAGTTACTCTGCTGTTCTATTTCTCAAGCCATATAGGAGGGCAAACACTATTTAGGCCGATATAAAGAGGAAAGAATTTTAACTTTGCATTGCATTGCTACCTCTGGCAAGATTTGTGTGTGTGTGTGTGTGTGTGTGTGTGTGTATATGTGCATGGCTGGTTTGAAATGAGGACACATTAAGCATTCCTTGCCAAGAATTCCATTGGGAGGAAAATGGGGGAAAATGCTACTAACCCACATACATGGTCTCACATCTAAATTTTAGCCCCTGAATGTAATTATTTTCACTCTTAACTGTTCACGTTTTGCTTGCTTCCATTTCACTACAGTATTTCACTCTTGTACTCATATATTGAACCATTCTCAAGCATTGATTATTCCTCTAGATATACCTGGATTCTAGCTATCTTGTTGTTAATCACGTCTTTCTCTCCTGCCTTTATTTCTTACATGCTCTCCTCATTCCTGTGCAGGTGGTGACTCTGTGGTATCGAGCTCCTGAGGTGCTGCTGAACTCTGTTTACATGTCCTCAGTGGACATGTGGAGCGCCGGCTGCATCTTCGCCGAGCTCTTCCTCTTGAGGTACGGACAGTTGGGTCAGCGTGTGGCTCCTGGCTCAGTATTATAGGTGACACTCGAGTGTTATTTTAAGACTGAGAGGTAAGACATGATGCACAGTTGTCAAACTTGAGATCAAAGCTGCCATGTTACAAATGTGCCTTGTCTCATCACAGAGGTGTTAGAGGTGATGTGTGTTTACAAACAGTTCTCTGAACACTTTGTTGTTTCCTACAGACCGCTCTTCCGGGGATACACAGAGGTACAGCAGCTCCAGAAAATCTTTGAGTGAGTGTTTTTTCCTTGCATTATATAATGCATAAATATAACAGTGATAATAGAAAGTGTTTGTATTGTCCGTCTACGTACTTGCTCCAGATTGCTTAAGACGTGACATTGGGCAGGACTTTTGGTCAACTGAATCCAACACATGACTGGAGTCTGAATGAAAAGTGGGAACAACTGTGGAAAGTGAGGCGTCAAATGAATTATTTTTATTCTAATGATATAATGATGAAGACTTAATAATAACTAACAAACACAGGCTTCTCTCTTGAAACAAATTAACAAATAACAAAGGGAAACTTTTCAAACTTAGGGGAAAATTGCCCCAGGCCTTGCTTGGAAATGGCAGAAGCGCTGACGACATCCCGTAACTCAACAACTGCAGATGCCAATTATAGATTTACAACTGGTTAACTCCCATCAAGCAAGGACCAAAGAGCCAAAATGTCTTTGTGTGTCAGCCAATAATACATTTTATTTAATCGATCACTGTTATGTTAATGCTTTTTCCAGGTTAAAGGAATAGTTTGCCCATAGTACAAAAAAAAAAAAACTTAGCTCTTAGTGCAGTCTATACATCCGGATATTTTCATTGTGATTTGGCGAGATTTCCAATCTGCCATACTCTTACCTGTCTCCCTTCACCCCAGTAAAATGGGGTTGGATGGCCAAACTGTCAAAAAATTTGCATGTGAAAAACTCAACGGCAACAGCTCTTTTCAGAAACAATAACACAGAGATCCACTGGGAACTATTTCCTGCCTCAGAACACTGGCAGACTGTATCAATCCACCTTAAATTTATACAATTCAGAGGGGATAGATACAGTTTGCCAATGTTTTTTGGTGTTCTTTTTTGTATTTTGGGTGAACTGTTTTGATAAGGCTGCAGTTTAGCTGTTCCTTGCTTTGTGTTTGGCAGGGTGATCGGGTTGCCCAGTGAGGAGGACTGGCCCAGGGAGAGCCCGATCTCCTACTCTGCCGACTGGGGACCCGAAGGCCCCTGCACCCAGCTGCTGCCCAACCTGGACCAAGAGGAGAACGACCTGCTGAATGTGAGCACGCTCTCTCTTTCTACAGCGAGGAAATGTTTTCATGCTTTCCTTTGACAGTCACAGTCATGCATTGAGTGAAAAGTACTATTTTTTTATCTTAAACAAAGCAAAGTGAGCTCCAGGAACAGGAAACAGGCACTTTTGAATTATTCATCTCTGACTTTATGGACAGATAAAAACAAAAATAATCCAGAGACTGTGAGCAGCAACATCCACAAAGTGTATTTTATTTATAAGGATCGACTTTCCTTTACTTGCAGCAATTTCTGGCATTCAGACCAACCAATCGCATCTCAGCCGCCAAAGCCCTGGTTCACCCTTTCTTCATGAGGCGCTGAAGATTTCAGCCAAACAAGGAGCGGAGGGGGGAAAAAATAAAGCTCTTTTTGCTCGGGCTTGCCCCGCCCTGGTGTGTTTGATACTAAAGGGTCTTGTGCCATAAAATCCATTGTGCCCTATGTTTAGACGACTTCTTTTTAAAAATTGCTTTTAAAATTTGTTCTCCAGTATCATGAAAATCTTAATCTGGATTTATATGCAAAATTGTGTGGTCAGGTTTCACTATCAGTACACAATGAAGAACGTTTAGCTGAACTCTGAGAACATGGCTCTTATGGCACAAAAGCCCTTAGTATTTATACCATAGGCAAAAATGGAAATGTGTTTATTAAAGCTGTTTGTATCAAGATTGATATTTTGTCAACAAAAACATGGGACAGATTTTTGATGATAGAGCACACACTTTATTTACTCTGTTATATTAAGTGGCAAATTTGACCATCTGAATACCTGTAATCACCTTCATTAAAAGGTGTATTGCTCTTTTATTTGGTTTTTGTTTGCTATTTGATAGTGAAGTGTGTAATGACACTAAATCCTGTTATTCCAGACTGACATGATCTGTGAAACACTTAAGTGGAGAATAAGGTGTGAGTAAATGTGTGCATGTAGTCATTATTTAGGAATGTTGCTATTATAAATAGATGTCAGGTTGCTGCAAACTAATGACAATGCTATTATGTGCATTATTAAGTTGACAAGGTGTTTTTAGTTTGTTCCACCAATTCCCTTTGTTCTGTACACATCTGTAGGATGCACAGATTTTTATTTTGTATGCACATATTTATGGTGTAATCAGTGGAATAGATGACACCTGTATTTTTGTTTGAATTGACAGTTTGTACAAGATTTTTGTCTTAAATGTATTCATGCACAAGTTACACTGTTCATTCACGAAAGATTTCTATAAATATTTCTTTTTGAAACTGGTTTCTGCATTTGACTGCATTGCCATATTGCTGACATTTTCCTGTACTGATTTATTTATACAATGAGTGTGTCTTCATCCTTTTTTTCCCTCCAGCATAGTTGCTTTGAGTTTTGTTTGATCAAGTTAATTCCCCCATGCCATATTTCAGTTTCTGTTTATTTTAGGGAAAATTCCTTTGACAGATTAGACAATAAGCTGTGTTTGGCCCTATGACTGAAAATCAGGAGGACAAGTTTACCTGCTTTGATGACTCAAGTGTGTATATCGGTCATTATTACTGTTGAATAGGCCTTGGTTTTATGTGAAAACAGAGCAAATCACAGGCCTACACTTACATATTGCCCTATAACAAGATGAGCACACTTAGATGTTATTTTAAAAGCTTTATCTTTGGCCTTCTCATGTCCTGTGGAACAGTCATCGTTATGTCTCACCCCTGACTTGTTGCCTAATTTGTACAAGGGTATCTGCTGTGTACTTCCCCCTTGCAATGTATTCTGATCCTGTGCCTGAGTGTACAGTTAATTTTAAGGGCCACATAAACAGCTTGAGAAAACCTTTCTCTTGCAACTTCATAATCTGAACAGAGGGCGGCAGTGTTGATATTTTCAGTTTCCTTACACCAATAGAAGGAGACCCAGTTGTCTTGTTTACGCATGAATTGAATTGTATGGTGAAAAATTCAAATGTAGCAGATAATTCTGCCATTATTTCAGTTTCAAGTGTTTAACGCCATTGGTTTCTAAAATTGGGTTCGGGTACCTCCATGGGTCTCCCAAAAAAGTGAGGAAAAGTTTAATTTCACTGTTTTTTTTCACTAGAGGTAGACTCAACACACAGAGAGCACGGTATAAAAATACTTATTTTGTGAAAATGTAATTTTGATCAGACGGGGATGCAATGTGTGTATCTGAGTCATGCTTGATAAAAAAAAAAAAAAAGTTGGTGACCATTTTTAATACTGATGGAGCACAACATGGTCCAGTACCACCAGTTTCATTCATTTATTTATTTATTTATAGGTACATGTTTATTTTGCAGTCGTTGGCCAAATACTATGTAACTTTTTTTTTTTTTTTTTTACTGTCAACTGTACGCCTGCATGTGTCCCAGCCTTGGCCCCCTCTGTGAGGAATGCCAAATCGAGGGGAGGGGGGTTATATGCGGTTATATTTTTAACGTGGACAGAGGAGCGCTCACCCTACATGGGCTTTGACGCTCTCCGGCGCACTCATGTCCACTTCACCCGGTGCGCTCCGGCCCCCGCACAGTGCACGTAAGTAGACCTGTGTGTGTAATTTAAATCGGTGTGAACATTTTACCTCAAGCCATTTTAAGATCAGTCAAATGTATTCTGCTGGGTATTTGTTATTTCTAAAGCTCGCGTTTCTACACGTCGGAGGCATAATGATGGTTATAGGCTACAGTGGACATAGCGGAGCGCAGCTTTAGGTTTGTTGAGTCACATTGTGCGCCTTTTGAATGAAAAGTTTTAATTCGCAATGTCAAGGAATAATATGAAGACAGCGACATTTTGGTAAAGGTTTACAAGAATAAACATTTTGGACGAAACCGCCAAAACGCTGAAAGTTCCTGTAGTTTAGTTTGTTCAAACATTTGCATTTTATCGCCAAAGCGGCTCAATTATTCATCACTTGACATGAACTCACTCTGCATTAACTGGTGAAGAGCTGCACTTCATCACTTTATTTTGTGCTTCTTTTTTTTTTTTGCCTTAGCAGTGAATTAGGTAAGTTGACTCAATATCAGCTACTAAAAATTAAGTAGTTTGGCTCAGTATCAGTTACGTTGGTTGAATATAACTTGTATGATGACAGAGGAGATGGTAGTTTACTCTTTCGCGGCAGGACAGACAGAAGACAAAGGCTGCAGAGGGACTTGTGTGATATATTTTAATCATCAGCTATTGACATTTTTGCTGAAGAGACCAAATTGTCTCCCTCAGCTCTGGATAAATCAATCAATTGTTAATGTGTCACATGGTGGGAGCTGAGAAGTGGAGGCTGGAGCAGAGAAAAGCTGCTCTGCTGTTCTCTGCCTTCTTGCTTCCTTTGGTCATCTATAACTGTGGGGTTATGATAATGAGAGAGCTTACAAACAGTTAAACTGACAATTAGGCAAAGGCATGATTATTGTATCTTACCTCTGGGCTACATAAGGCTTTAATTTTGACTTGATAAATCTGTTTATATTGTTAAATTTTGCCAGTTGTGTTCACATATTCGTCAGTGAAAGGGGACAGATATGGAGGAAAGCCCTCTAGTGATTTGTCCTTGAGTTCTGGAGCTCCATGGGGGGCTTCCGTGCAGGGATCCCCGCCAGGACAGGTCTAATGGGGTAAGATGCTAATTCCTTACGAGCCCTTTTAATCTGGCTGGCTCTGCTGCTGCTGGAGGTCCTCTTGTTATGTAACATCTAACCCCATTGCCCTTCTGATCTCACGTGCGTCAAGTCAGCGTTGTAGTGAACCAAAAGCAGGGACAGTCAGGTATCTTTCAGACCTGGATTTCACCTTGTTGCATACATTCAATATAAGTCCTTAAAGGTGTGTTGGAAAGTACCAGTCTGAGGAAATTGTCTGTCTAATTACATGGATAATTACAGTTTATATCCTCAGCAAGTGAAAGCCTTTATTTAAACCCTGCAGCTTCATTCCGGGCCATCCTATTTGAATATTATAATTATGGAAATGTACGATAAAGAGCCCTGACTTGTCATGGAGTGGACCTTGTGTGATCATCTGCAGGCTTTAATTCAAGCTAGTGTCAACTAGTGTCACTGGATTAGAAGCCGATGATCCATGTTGAGCCTCGATGGCAGTCAGTCCTCCAATCAACAGTCCCCTGGCCTATCACATGATCTCCACTCTTTATGCAAGGATGACCACTCTTTCAACTCTTACTTACTCATATTCTGCCAGCAAAAACAAAAAAAAGTGGCGTGGCGACGGTCAGAGGTCTGGGATGTTTGTGCCTTGCTCTTTCTCACCTTCCGACAACGCAACTGCACAGTCTGCAAGTAGTGGCCGCCAGTCCTTTCAGTATGAACACACTCCACATGCCCGCACCGCCGTCCTCACACACCAACAGCTCTATCAACTTTGACATTAATGTTTTACATTGTTGCGTTAATTCTGTTTTGTCTGTTCACACCATATTTCTTTCACACAGTCCAAGAGAGTACAGCCCCGATGGCCACCTGTTTAATTGAAATGTGAAGTTGTGTCTATTAGTTTGTGCAGCTCTACTGCGACCGCAAGCATTCAGGCCTGCAGCAGCTCCCTCTGTTGTACTAAGTCCACGGCTCACACCTCTTTGTTCTGCAGGCTCTATTGTGCTTCCTCTGTGAGGGGAAAGCACCAGGAATGCTGACACCCACGAGTTTTTGGAAGAGTCTCTCTCTCTCTCTATCTCTCTCTGTCTTTCTCTCTCATATGCACACACACACACACATGCACACACATGCACACACGCACATAAACACCTCTATGTTTGTACACAATTGTGAACCCACACACAGATAAATATTTACCAACTTAGATGATGCCTACATGTCTGGAAATGCAGATCTAGTTATGTCAATATTTAAAGATGGTTTATGGCTTCAGGCTGTGTTAGTGTTGCCTGTACATATCAAGCAACCATGTATCCAACAGGGACCATTTTGCTTGTCTGTGTGTGCACGTTGCCTTGGAGCGATTTGTTTTTCAGATACCGCTGTACATAATAAGCATTCAGACAAATATGAAATCATAGCTAAACCGAGTTGCCAACGTGCTCGGCGTTAATGGGCAACAGCTGACTTTGCATCTTGCAAGGTACCAGTTGGACACGAAACAGTGCATGTTCAGCTTAAGTTAAGTTACTTACAGTACCAGATAGAGGACTTACTGAAAGGATAGGAGTGTCTGCAGGCTCAGTGCCATCGAGGCCTGGACCCAGAGCGGAGCCCGGGTGCTGTGGTTTTGGGTTTCAGTGCAAGGGGAGATTCCTGCATGACACTGCAGGCTGGAACAGGTCATCTTACATGGACTTCAGCAAGAGAGAGAAGAGACACTTAGATTAATGATGTACTTGAAGAAAAAGGGGGCTTCTATAATGAAAGTGGCACCTATGCCACTTTCTAAGAAGTTTACAGTCATGTGACTGTATGACTTTATTCATGGCATATAAAGACCGCTGCAAGGCCCACAAATAATGGAGACAGTCATTTAATGAAATATGAATGTGTACGCACTGGTTTTGGTGACAATCCAAACCTAATTTTTCTTTGCTCCTTCCTCTTTTAGGAGAAACATCTTACCCAGCGAGGTACTGATTGGTTTGCGCTTTCTGATTTGTGGAGTCTACCAGAATACTAAACTACTGAAGAGCACAGTGAGGCCGGAGTTGTTTGGATCTACTGGAACCTGAGAAGTTTACCAGGAGAAAGCTTTGCTCCATTGTTTTGTGTCTTGGCTGAAAGGTGGAGAGAGAGCAGCCCATCTGCTTCCCATTCCTAAATGCCTTGTCATCGTCAGAGGAGCAAACAATCAGCACAGACCTTCTGAGGGACATGGACGCCATAGAGAACCCGGTCCTGGAGCCCAGATCTGAGCGGATCGCCCGCTACAAGGCTGAGAGGAGGCGGGAGCTGGCTGAGCGCTATGGCAACCTGGAGGAGCTGCCTTCCAAGTGCGTGAGGAGGGATGGGAGGGAGGTGAGCGACCCGGCCTCGCAGGCCCACAAAGGGATGGTGAACTCAGACGGTCCGGTGGCCCTCGGTGAAAGGGTCAACGGCAGGACACGCAGGGTTACAAATGGCTTTGACGCCGACGCTCTTGCAGAGTCCACATATGTGAGAAGGTGAGTCCTGTCTTGATTGAATGAGGCCAATGAACAAGATTAGAGTCATATTAATTGATCACATGCATAGTGGAACCACCGGAGGGAATGCATGAATGGAAAGAAATCTCCTGTATCCCTACAACAAAAGAAGTGTAAACCCTCCTTATTAACCTGTTGATGTCAAGACCAATTATCGGGTACCATTGTGAACCACCGTGTGACTATGTTTCTGTCTAGTGTTGAGAGTGAGTGGGGAGTGGGGTTGAGTCGTCCTGGGATGAACCTTCTTGAGGTGTAGTGGGTCTAATTCAACCAAACATCCATAAAGCACACTTCATAACCCCAATGACACATCCACCCTCAGAGAAAGAAGTTCATGTAGTTGTAGACAATGTACTCTGTATGCACATGCGTGACTTGCTGATTCGACTACAGGATCTTTTGTGTATAAACTGTACAGAAAATGCACCATGTAAATGAGCCGCAAGGGTTTGTCTTTTCGTTCCATCCATGAAAATTGTGTTTCTGTCTTTTGCTTCGTTTTGAGACTATATGGGGACAAGAACAACTGGCCTGTATTAATTTGTTATATCAAACTGTGCCTGCTGTATTTAAGTGTGTGTGTGTGTGGGTGTGGGTGTGTGTGTGTGTGTGTGTGTTGAATGTATATGTCCATAGTTGTTGTATGTGCCTGTTGTATGCCGATCCTCACCAGATTTGGGTCAAAACGAGTTTCATATAGTTTGTTTTAACCCTTGTTGAAGTGCATACCAGAAATGAATAAAGGAATGGGATCCAGAAATTTAAGACAATCACAATAAAGTAATCGAAACAATATTTATAAAGATTTATGTGAATTGGAATAGGTAAACCCCACCCAATTAGCACTACAAGCAGGTTAAAACAAACATGAAGACTTTTCAAAATACTGTTTCACAAAGGTCCAGTCCTCAACAGTGACCTTTCAGCCGCACCACTTCCTTGAGTTCACCAGTTGCTGTACAGCCTTCGTTACTAATTAAAACTGAGAGGTCTAAATCAGTGGGTCCCAGCAGGGTGTTTTAAAGCTGGGCTAAGACCAGTCTGAATCCCTCTATGCATTTTGTTGGGACTCTCCCAGCTTTGACACTCTTTCCCCTCATGTGGTTAGAGTCCTTCACTCTCAGAAAAAAATGTGTACATCATTACACCCTTGGCCATTGGGGCTGTATAGTCTTTAGAATATGATGAGAAAAGGTTTATCAATGTACCTTTTTTCTCTGAGAGTGTTCCTTGCCCCGCACTCCCCACTCCTGCATCCTCACCTGCTTCCCCTCACTCCCGCCCCCTCCAGGCAGGGTTGCCAGGACTCTGCCAGCATGCTGAGCGGGGGGGAGCCTCTCATCCCCCATGACTCCCCTGGACCCGATGCCCCCCAGCTCCGCACTCGGGTGTCGGTGGGCCAGTTGAGAAATGCCCTTCTGCAGCAGACCGGGAGTGGAGCGCAGCCTGAAAAAGTGTAGGGTCACCTGCATGTGTGTGGGTTTGATCCAGACTCTCGCTGTCAGACTGAATATCTCTGTGACAATGTTAGTTGTTTCTTGCCTCAACATCTTCTTCCCTCTCCTTCT
>OMKZ01019442.1:0-10375 GCA_900302535.1 Neoniphon sammara
CTCGACAGACATTTGATCTCTCTCTCTCTCTCTCTCTCTCTCTCTCTCTCTCTCTCTCTCTCTCTCTCTGCCTTCCAGAGGAGCTGCTGCAAACTTGAGGCACTTTTCAGATGAAAGCCAATTAATAATTTTGAGCATAAGGCTATGAGGAAAGCTAAAATCCAGACTTGAATGTGATTGCATGATTAATAATAATAATATGACAAGGGTTCAAGCAATATTTTTGAAGCATGATACAAATCCTGATATTTCTGGACTGAGGTCAACAATAGTCAATATTTTGTGCAGGGCTGGCATACAAGATGTATCACACTATATGGGTCACAATACAATTTGTATCACAATATATTGCAACACTACAGATATGACTGAAACTGTACAAATAGAGCTGAAAATGCAGCCAGGTGAATTAATGCCTGGGTAGAATAATAAAATAAGCATTATATGATAAATTAGGTGACAAAGTGACATAAGCAATCAGTTCCCATTCCAATTTATTACAATCCGTTTTAACACAGTGAACTAAAATGTAGATGTCATACAGTATTGTAAAAAAAAGTTACGATATTTTTATAATATTTCTATAATTTTAATTAATCTTTAAATATCTTTATTTTATTTTATTTTTTATTTTTTATTTTTTTTTGCTAAAAACAACAAAAAAAAAGAACGAACTTCCCCCAGTATTTAATTCATTAAAGTTTAATTTTATAAAAAGTTCACATTGTGTTGCATGTTCCTTAGTCTTGGTGCTGGATGTCGTGGTTATTGACAAACACTTGACAAATAGCCGGTTTAGGCCCCGCCCCCGGCTAACGAGCTGAGCTAATTGAGCTGTGCTGAAGGTAAATGAGCGAGCTCCAGGCTACAGCTCTCAGTCTCATTAACCTGATTAACACAAGCTCCCCCCACAGCCGCTCTGCTCCCTGCTACAGATGACTTGTCACTTTGTGTCATTAGGCCTTCGACTAAACAGGAAGACTGAAGGTGAGCTGAGAGCGGCTGGACAAACAAATGGGAAACTGTTGGCAAAACAGATGGTGATTCACAAACTGCTGGTGGCGATTTCAGTGAGGTGTTTGATTCTTATGTTATTTTCTCAATCCGGGCTCATTTACAGAGTTTTGCTGTGCCACAATGGTAAAATAGTTACAATACAGCATAGCAATAACATTATGAGCATGAAGCTGTGTAACAGCCAGTATAGACTGGATGTGGTCCAGTCTATACAGCCCAGCTTTCTGTTTTTTGGGGGGTTTTTTGCATGTTGTTTGCTGTGTTTACTTTGTGTCTTATGCTGTTTTGTTTGTTTTTGCTGCAAACAACTTTTTTTTTGTAATAAAAAAAAATCCATTTCTGGCATTTGTATTATTTTGTATTTATTTAATTGTTTTGTTATTTATTATATTTATTTTATGTTTTATTTTATTTTTATTTTCTTCATTTTATTATTTTTTTAATTTGTTGTTTTTAGCTTGTATTCTTTTGTGGTCTGTTAACATTAAACACTAAACTCACATGACTGTTAGCAGTAGTCATACATGTTATTGTACGCATCAATTATCTTTAATTGTTATTCTAATTTCCTTATCAGCGATTTATAATTGTTACTGATCATCAAGATTTGTTCATTTTTGTTATTGTAATTTTTTATGATTTTATTGTTGTCATCGTTTCTTGTGTGGACACCAAGAAGATGACTATGAAGTTTTCAGGTAATGGGGATCCTTCAATAAAGAAACAAATAACTCCATTTTGAAATGTGCTGTGCAATAATAATAATGATAATAATAATAATTCCAGGTCCTGTTTTTAATTCATCTGTGTGTCCCAGGTAAACAGATGATGATTGTTCCTTTAAACGAGGTTGACTTCCTGTCCGCCGGGGCGATGTCTCCCATCAGGGTAAGCTGACCCCCCCCTCCCCTCTTACCACTCCACTTCCTCTCTGAGGTAACCATGATCCTCCTGCCCTCCCTGGCTTCCTGGATCCTCTGTCCGACACCAAATACCTTCCCTTCTTCGCCCCGTCCAAGTGGGGAACACATTTAATCCGTCCTGAAGCGAGCATTTAATTAAAGGCAATAAATTATCCAACTTTTCATTTGAGTTTGCCTGCGTCCCACAGGCGTGACAAAAAACCCAGAGATTCGCAGACGGCCAGAAGGGGAGAAGGAGGAGGAGGGGGGTTGAGGATCCAGGAGAAGGCGGGTGTTGTTTTAAAGCCGACTCTTGATGGGACGGGTCAGACCTGGAGGAGGCTTAAGGGGGCTGGCCAGGCAGATTAATGTCTCCTTGGAATTTTGTTCTGCAACAGGCTGACGTTCATTATGTGAGTCCAAATTAGGAGCCACTTTGTTTAGTTAAACCTTTTACCCCTCCACACTGGGACATCCCGTGGGCAGCGGCTCCTCAGGCCAAATTTATCATCATATGTATCTGATGCATTCTTTCCTGCTGAGACAATGCAGCAAGACCCGTCTGATACATATGGACAATAATACTCAAAAACTTGAATTAAATTGTACATACGCTCACACACTCTGACATACTCAAACACACACACCTCCCAAACCCTGCAGCCCTTTGCTTATGCAGCAGAGATTCAGTGGAAGCCTCTAAATCTAAGCATTCATATGGGATGATATTATCTCAAAATACACTTTGATACACAATATGGGCTTCACAAATTAATACAACTGTGATACAATGTTAAAGATAATAGTTCAATGACAACAACGTGACTGAGCAGAATTCTGGTTATTTCTGAGCAACAGATCTTTCTAGCAACAGCCTGTCTGTTAGACTGTAAACAGTTTGAACTGTTGTCATTCCAAAGGTCAGATGTTTCTCAGAATAAAATTGGGCTGATATCACCATTTATTTTCTCTGACCCACCATATGTACACAATTTTGCATTGTGATGTATTGAATTTTGAGATGTCATCCCATCCCTAGCATTCAGGCTCCAGTTTTCAACCCTCACATTCCAGCCTGCATCCTGCAGTTTTAATCATCCAGTATCTAGCAGCAGACCTGAAGCCTTCAGTTTCCAGTCTTTAGCCTCCAGCATCCAACCTCAAACTCCTACTCGCCAACCGTCAACATCCAGACTTCAGCCGGTGACTTCTTCCCAACTTTCATCTTCCAGCCCCAAACCTCCAACCCCCAACCTTCAAGCTCTAGTCTTTATAGTCCTCCGCATCTGGCCTTTGACTCTCAGCATCCAGCCTCCAGCTTTTAACTTTTTGAGCCTCCAACTGTCCAACTTCAGCTTAAAAACAGTCAGGAAGCAAAAGACGATCTCTGCAAACCTCCAGAGGCGGATCATCAGCACTTTACCAGTACACACCCTGATGGCAGGAGATTGCACGTGCATGACACATAAATATACACACATGAATGCACATGCATACACACCTTCAGATACAGGCTCGTACACAGACTTGTGACTTCTGATGAGAACTAGCCAGGACAAAGAAGTTCTAGAAATGAGTTCCTCAATTCTGTTCCGCTGCACTTCAAGAATCTGCAAGGCTCCAGACCCAAAACAGAGCCGCAGTAACTCTGGGGGTATCACTAGCAAAGTGATGCTGTAAACAACAGACAATATGCCACAATATATAAACAGCAAGTTCCAACAGAAACAGTGCGACATGTTTGACCAATCAGAGCTGTGAAGCCCTGCTTGCTTTTGCCATGAGTTCCTGAATACCCAAATTTAGATCCAGGGACAAGATCTTGAACTTTCTGCTGGTAAATATGAGCTGATTACGATGCGCAGAGTAACAGTAACATCACGTTGGTTTGTTGTCATCGTTGTGGCGTGTCGTGGCCTTGAGCTCTGACGAAATGTGGTGATTCCCCAAGAGTCGCACCTTGTCTTTCTGTCCATTGTCGTGTTCAGACAAGCTGACGAAATCATTCCAGCTGTCTCACCTGAATGACATAAAATGTACCTATTGTTATGGCAACATTGACAAATTCTGATCTAAGTGCTCAAATGTAAGCTGCACATAGATTGATGATCCGTGATTCAGGATCTGATTTTGGAGCTCATATTCTCAATGACAACTGAGAAAATTTGACTCCATGCAGATTTTTGCTGTTCACAGATCTGAGTCTCATGAGAAGGGAAAATCTGAGTTTTGACACTTTGAGCATCATGATGACTTGCACTGCAGCTTACTAGCCAAAGTGACTGTGACCGTTTACACCATAAACTTATTTACCAGCAGAGGAAATCCTCAGGAAGGGCTCAACACTGTGAGACTGAAAGATCTGAATTCTGAACCTGAATATTTCTTACTCCTCACTTTAAAACCACACTGAAGTCAGTTTGTGTTAAAGTGAAAACACCAACATATGCTTTGTTTAACTCGCCCGCATCTCCAACTCCTCCACACTGCAGCATGAGCAGAGGGTGAGGGTGAAAAAAAAAAAAAAAGTGAAAATGATGCTGGCTATTTTGACTCCTCGATAATACACTTCAAATACTGTGGGTGACAGACAGAGTTTTAGACTTGGTTCTACATGTTGGCTGTAATTTAAGATTTTGGTTCAAATTCAGATTATCTGCTATTTGAAAAAAAGGGACTACTCTTACAAATGATTTGGTAACATAATCCAAATGTTGGAACATGTTAGAGAGTATAAAGATAAGGCAACACTTTCACAAACCAGATCCTTTAGATTTCTGGGATATTCTGGGATATCAGTTGTGTTGGAGGAAGAAAATGACCTTTGACCCCAGTGGAAATAAACTGCAGGGTTCATCAGCCTGATAAATGCTCCTGTCAGCCACAGCATGCCTCCTTTATTCAGTTCAGAGTGGATTTTCTCTTCTCTCTCTCTCTCTCTGTATGTGTGTTTGTGTTCTACTGTGCATCTTTTATCTCACAATAACAAAAATATTACTATTGGCAACTTTTAAGTTCACACATGTTTGGTGCAATATTTTAAATAGCTTTTTTACATTTTGTTGACTGTGTTGGTCTCCAACAGCACTGGGTTCTTTTGTTTCAATTGCTATGACGTTATTATTGTTATTATTATGATTATTATTGATGGTAGTAGCAGCAGTGTCATAAAGTGTATTGTTAAATGTACTGAGATTGTCCATATTGCCTCTATAATACATAACAAACTGCTCAAAAATGTTCACTGTCAACGATTAATACCATTGAATTCTATGGTATCCACTCATATTTATGTGATCAGTAGCACTATGCTGTAGTGCCAGCACCCCAGGATGGAAGTAACTAGTTATATTTACTCGAGTTACTGTAATTGAGTGACTTTTCCCGTATTTTTTAAAGGCTGTAATTGTCCTTCATTGTGTTTGTGCTGCAGTTTTGTCCTCGCCTCCATCTGAAAGTCCATCCATTACAGAGAACAGATTCAGCATCAGAAAGTGTTTCCGTTCCCAGTGAACAGTCAGTCAGCAGAGAAGAGAAGAGGAATCTGCCTTTACTTTGTCTGTCACCTTTATTTTGTTTCATTTCCCATTGTTCCACTTCCGAGAATCAAGTTTGAACTCTCGTCCTTGTAGAATGACATGGAAAAGATCACACGGAGCACTGTTCTCTTTTCTAAAAACGAACTCAACACTGACACTGAAGCTCATTTTTGCACCAGGACCTTTGCTGTTACTGAAGGAAAATATTTGCATAGTAACAGGACTTGAGTAGGACGTTTTAGATCTGTTTCCATCCCTGAGTAGTACTAGTAAAAATTGTTCGTTTCATGTGCTGTTTTGCAATTTAGCATTATAAAGGTACATTTGTCACCAGTCTTCCTCCTCTCTGCCTCCTGTTTTGTCTTTTGTGCTTTATTTTGCATTATATCTGTAGACTAATGACATTTATCATTTTCAGATTTCTGATTTGCCTCTATCTGCTGTGTTAGCAGGGCTTCTCGCTTTTGAGATGCGGGGCTTTAAAAATGCCACAGTCCCTGAAGTCACCGCTGTGTACTCCAGTCTTGTTTTTAATGTCCCCTTTTTGCATTTTTAAGTGAGCGCTGCTGATCCTAATGCCACATCCAGCAGGAGTAAACCAGAGAGATGAAGGCAGTTTGCAGATTCCCCTAAAGAGGGCAGCCAAACATGGGAGTTGACGCTCTGTTTTATCTGCCTGTCACTCAGGAATTCGGGGGAACCTCAGGGAGAGCAGCAGCCACAGCACAGAGCAGGAGTATTTTCTTTAAGTGTCATGTTTTCTGCTTCAAAAAAATATATATATATAGATCTCCAATTGCTCGGAAAAATGTCCCGGGGCCATTAAAACTCATCTGAGTGAGTTCTGGATCCTGCAACCTGAACGAAAACGCTTCCCAGTCAATAAGCCGCAGAGTTTGTAGCACCTCCTCATCTGCCTGCACCAAATTAGTAATTGATTTAAAGAGGAAGATAAATGATCTCTTTTGTGGCCACCGGCTTTGAAATGAGGTGTATCTAGGAAACTCCCAGCGGATTGGGAGAGCGCGGGCATTGAGGAGGCCAACTGGAGCGTGAGGGGGAACTAATCTCTCCATTTAAGAGTTGGAGGCAGATTTACGCAAATCGCCCCTTTTTCCCCCAGTCAGATTCCAGGGAAGAGTTGCACTCATATCTGCCATACTGAACTGCCTGCCTGATCTCAGCCGCTGGCTCTTTCTTCATGTTTGTGTGATGTGATGATTGGTTTGGTGTTACTTCACACCCTTCTCACAAACTAGATTTGACTACAGATTTACCACCAGAAAGGCCCAGTCACTGTTATCTGATGGCTGTTTCAGATTTTAAATGACTTCTGAGACCCATTTTCCTTTCAAACCAGTGCTGTAATAGGAAATAATAGATGTAATTATATTTACCTCCTTCAGTGGAAGGCATCGGTTTTGCAGTGTTGAAATATCTGAACTGACTTGAGTTGCCGTGTGTGTGCAGGAAGGATTTTTTGAAAAAGATTAAAGAAAAGTAATGGCTTAGCGATGTAAGGGGAAACATTCTCAAAGTGTCTTTACATCTCCACAGTGTTGAAGCTACATTTGAAGTGTTTCATTTTAATGCAGAAAAGTTAAATGAAGTGATACAGGAAAACTAGATTCATCCCACATCCATGCCGACTTATCAGTTAAATGTAGTTTGTTTTTTAATGTAAAAATCTTTAATTGTGGAAAGAACAGACTATATTCTAATCACCTAATTAATGCCTCATGCCAGCTAATACTGTAGTAGCCACTATAGTTTTACTATGTTGACTTTTTTATCTTTTAGACTTTAGACTTTGAGTTTACATTACTAATTAATTAGTACATTATTTATTACTACATAATCAGTCGTGGCTCTCCTGATGAAATGCTAATGTCCAGTTGATGTGACAGTGTGATGATTTTCAACCCATTTAAAGGATGCATTTTGAAAGCATTTTGTCACATTACAGGACAGTATTAGTTGATACAAGGCATTGATGTGATGAGTCTATTCTCTTAGGAGTTTTTATTTTAAAAAAAGACAAAAGAAAAAGAAAAAACAACCGATGAGTAAGCATAGATATGAATCTGTGATTCCTGTATCACTCCCATTAAAATCTCTAGAAATAAAATGTAGCTTCAACACTGTGGTGCAGCTACGTCTGACAGCTATTATATTATCAGCTGCTAAATGCTCGAGTATTACCAAAATGTTTTTTTTCTGCCTGTGCAACAGTTGCTTGCAGCCTGAGGTCAAAGTCTGAGAAATAGTTTGACTCACTTAGAAATGATCCATTTGCTTGTGGCTGTGAAAACACCAGGCAGGACGAACCATTTGGTCCACATCACCTCCAGGAACAGCTGACGGACCTCGAAGTTCTTTACAAACATCGCAGAGAGTCGCTGTCGGCCACCACTGGCCTCCCCAAAACAAGGAGGTACCAAACCATGAAAAACATGACACCTGGTCTGATAAAATAATCACAAGCAGGAAAGTAAAACTCACTTTGGGAGGTTGTCGTGAATCAAGTGTTATTTTCTTGATCCTAGTGAGCTGATCTGCCGTATTCCACCTTGTTTCAATATAATTAACAAAAAAAGTGAAACTGCATTGGAAACAAGTGAGATTCTCTCTCCTTGTTTGAGGAAAGATTTGAACTCTGTAGATGAAACTAAATGACTTAACACAGAGATTTTTTTGCAGTATATTCTGAATGGTTTCAAAATCATTACCCTGTTTCTCACCTCTGTCCTGACAGCTGTTCCATACAAACCAGCCTGAGGAGTTTTACAGCACATAGTAAAGCTATTACACAAAGTTTACGACAGATAAACCAGTCTAAAGTATCAAAAATATACTTTCAAAGAACAAAGCTGTGTCACTTTTTTTATTAATATTTTACAACTCAAAGAGACGGGTCGGGGTCGAGGGTAGATAAAAGTCTGAAAAATGACAAACACACACAGTGTGAACAGTGAAACAAGACCAAGTCCTTTTCTTTAAAAACAGCATAGTATGCAAAAGGCAACGCCAGAGCGCTTTGTAATCACTTGTCCCTGTTTTCTGAGAGTCTGCGCTAACACAGTAAACAGCGCTCTGTTCTGGGTCTAAGTCTTTCTCATCTGTTTCTCAGAGCTTTGTTGAGCTCCGTCTCTTGGTGGTTTTCACAAGAACCCCTCAGGAAGTACAGACATCAGCTTCTTGCCGCCACAAGTTCGTCGGCAACAAAGTGTTTGTCTGACCCTTCTTAGATCCATCAATGCAGCACAGGAGTTTGATTTTGGTGAGATCATAACTGTCCACCTCAGATTTCCATAGTTGCAGTCTGAAACAGGGATGAAAAGAAACATCTGCAGGAAATCAACCCTTACAAACAGGCTGTGTGGCTTCAGAGAGCTGCTGCTCTAACATTGCTGTCTGTTTTATGAGGAGGCGATCAAACCCGCTGACATGAATGTCCAGGCAGTCAGTCATCACAGGTGATGGTCAGATCCAAAAAGACCGGGGCGATTCTTGTGTCCTTGTGGAGAACAATCTTCACTGCAGTGTCTCAAGAACAAACGTCTCAAGAACATGAGAGCACAGAAGCGTCTTTACAGTTTGAGATGGACTGCACGCTTGATGTTGCACCATCAGTTAAGACTCACAGCTGTTTCCACCGGCTGAGTGTCGGATGTCCCGTTCATTCCCCCCAGTTGAGCCACCACTCAACGGATCCTCGTTTGGCAAGGTAAACTTTCAAGATCTTTACCGGTCCTCACATTGTTTGGTTCCGTAATCATACAAGAGCAAGAGCAAGAAACAGCCCATCTCTAGAACGTACGTGGAAACACCAGCAGCACCCACAGGAGTCAGGAGGTTCAGAGGGGTTGAGGTGAAGAGGCGCGGGGTCCCGCTCCACGCCAGCCATGGTCTTCATTACAATCCTGCACAGAAAACAGAAGGCAGTGAGTAAAGACGAGATGACGTCTGATAGACAAGTATATGTCAGTAAAAAACTAAGAGCTGACTAGCAGGGAGTGTTGTGTGTTAATTCAGATGAGGTATTTTGCACATTTCCGCCACGATCAAAGATTGGGGAAGGGACTATGGATTGAGCTCGGTCTCTCTGTCCCATGTGCTCTGTGATCCTCTGCTCCTGTGTGGGGGAACCTGGGGGAATGATGGATTTGGACATTTTGAATATGAACTGGATTGGCCTAACACAGCGCCGCCGCCAGGCCAACAGGACCCTGAGCTTCACGCTCAATATCTCAGACACTGACGGCTTTTTCTTTTCATTGTTTTCCATGGAGCTGCACGCTTGCTACTAAAACGATGTGCTTTGTGTTTTTATGAGCACACAGTATTTAAAACTACTTTTACTTTTGTGCAGAAAGATTGTTGGGAGCACGGTGGCTAATCCACATTGGACTGGGCGACATAGGCGACAAACACGGGCAAGTGCAAGCCGGCACTTTTCATCCTAAAATTTTCAGTTTGCGAATCAACTATTGCTATCACAACAGAGTGTTTCGTTTAAGTGCCTAGGTACTTGGCCAACAAAAGGATTCTGATTCTGAGCATGAATTTTTCAGATTGCAAATGTAACATTTTGCTCGTTTTGGACCCTATTTGCCTTTTATCACGCTCTTGACACTGATTTTTACTTCCTGTTGTAAGCATGTCAGGCAGCAGCACTCATAGATTTCTGCTGTATTCTCTGTTCACTTTGCCCTGCTGAGTGTTTTTTACAGATTTTCCTCACGTTGGAGCGAGTCTCCTCATATCTGGACCCAGCGAGGCCTGACCGACCTGTCCTGTTTCACAGACACCAGGGGACCCAATCAACAGGCACTACTTCCCACTGGAGAGCAGAGGCCAAACTCCAGCCCCCCTCCCTACCCCACTCCTTTTTACAGGTCCCTCCTCTCAGAAGAC
>OMKZ01019447.1:0-10381 GCA_900302535.1 Neoniphon sammara
CATGTCACAAACTGTCTGTCCTCCTTCCCTCCAGGTGGCGCCGAGTGTCTGCGTCTGAGCTGGGAGGAGCAGCAGACGTCGCCCGTCCTCAGCGCCCCCACCTCTCTGAGCGCCATCATCCGCACGCCCAAGTGCTACCACATCTCCTCCGTCAACGAGAACGCCGCCAAGCGCCTGTGCCGCCGCTACTCCCAGAAGCTGATCCAGCACACCGTCTGCCAGCTGCTCAGGACGTACCCGGCCGCCACCAGGATAGACTCGGCCAACCCGAACCCTCTGCCTTTCTGGCTGCATGGAATCCAGCTGGTGGCCCTAAACTACCAGACCGACGGTGAGGATCGGTTTGTGAAAAGATGCACCCTTATCATTTTTTCAATGCCAATGCTGAGTATAAAACCTCTAGTACTGGTCCGACCCATTACTTTCACTCAACAATTTGGGCTTGGACCATTAGTTTGGGGTTATTGGACAAAATGAAGTCCTTCTGTTTCCCACCATTGGAGAAATATATGGTTCTGTGTCTCTAAAAAGCAAAAGAATGCAGTTTGCTCAGGACTTTTGGTAACAGATGGGTAAAAGCTCAGAGACTTTTCTAATTAGACATTTTCCTCCATCTCAGTGCAGTCCAAGGTGTTGGCGTCTCCTGTATGATCATACAAGGCTTTCTGCTAGCGCTCATTAATTTGGCGGGCCTTGGAATTTTTGCTGTTTTGCCAAAGTATACTTCAGCACCAAAGTCCAGACTGAGGAATCACGTCTCCCTCTATTCTTCCATTCGCTGTGTTCCTGTCTCAGCCGCCCTGTAACGCTTCAATCGCAAGCACAGAGATTCAGGTTTGACCTTTACCTGTCACAGCACAGGTTGTGTTTGTCAGACCTGAAAGACACAGATGATGCTATTATGCAGCTTTTTTTTGTCAACAGAGCTCTTAACAACTGTGTTGGTAATAAATAATAAATAGTTTTTCTTTAATGCCAACAGTCGCTTTGGAATAACCTATTTGTTTTGGTTTTCATACACAAATCAGTGCAGCTTTATTCTTTATTACAAAGTGTCAGACCTACCTTAGATTAATAAGGTAAACTAATTCCTAGTCTTAGAAACCAGATGCTTGTCCATCCGTGTTTTTGTGCCAGTGCAACAGCTCATTCTGAAGCAAGTAGGTCAACAGGATGCATTGATCCATTTGCAATAACAAGGGTTTATCTGTATTGATCAACCTTTAAATGATTTGCTGGTTGCTTCCTTTTTTTTCTTTTTTTTTGAAACTTGTTGGACTTTTATACACAGATTGATACATTGCTGGAAGGCCTTAATGCAAGGTGATATGTTTTTCCATTGCCCAGAGCCAATTCAGCCCTCTTTCCCAAACAGAAAATGAAGGAATTTGAGATAACGTTTAGTCAAACAATGAGTGTTTCTAAGAGGAGTTCCATGTTTTTGCTGTCTGTGTTGTCTCTGTGAAACCTGACAGATAAAGTTAACCTCTGTCATGCTTCTCATCAGGAATCTTAGATCCAAATAACCCCACATCCTTGTTTTCTCCTTATCTTCATTCTTTCTTTATTTTTCTTTCTTGCTTTCCTTTCTTTTTCTTTCTTTCTTGCTTTCGCTTTCTTTTTTCCACCCGATTCCCTCGTTTTCCCTGTTTCCCTGCACTCTTCTCGTCTTTCTCCCACTTCTCCCTCGTCTCTGGTGTCTGTTCACTCGCTGAACTCTGATAGATGTAGTTAGCTGTTGTCATGTTCTCTCAAAGGCACATTACATTAAACAACCTCTCCTCCTCCTCCTCTCTTTCATTCTTCTCTTCTTATCCTTGTCTCAACTCCCTTTCTTTTTCATCTGTCCTCTCCTCTTCAGTTCACTCCCCCTCTCATACTTTCTCTATCTTACCTCTGCCTCTCCAATCCCAACCTCCAACCTTTTTTTTTTTTTTTGGTGGTGGTAATGTTTTTATATTTGCTTCTCATGCAAGCGAGGTGGATCTGTTTGTGAAAAGTGATTTTTGTGCATCAATATTATTCATTGCAAAAGATCTGCTGCACTCACAGCTACTTGTAAAGGGACTTCTGTACACTTAAATCAAATTTTCTTGATTGGACAAGCTTTCAGTCTTCATCAGGGCTTGCAAACAAGACACTGCAATGGGAACAGAGGAAAAATAATTTCATTTAACAGTTTGCCAGCTGACATTGTTCTGTGTTTCTGTCTAAAATAGTATCTGTCTAATCTATTGAGCTCCTCTCCCAGTGCGCTCATTGTTAATTAGTTTGTTTGGTTGTAGCTTATTTGCTGAAAAAGTGCTTCTTAAAGTTAACATCATTATCCCCCCCATCCCTTATTACTCCCTCTGTCTGTGCAGACCTGCCCATGCAGTTGAACACGGCGTTGTTCGAGGCCAACGGCGGCTGCGGCTACGTCCTGAAGCCGGCGGTTCTGTGGGACCGCGGCTGTCCGCTCTATCAGCAGTTCTGTCCGATGGAGAGGGACGTGGACAACATGAGCCCTGCGGTCTATTCCCTCACGGTGAGATTAGAGAACATGTACACTGCTGTACGTCCAGCTTTACAAAACAAAATGTTGACAAAAAGCAAAAGCACTCACACCTCAATGAAAAACTCCATCATAGCAATACTGATGTTAAATGAAGAAAATAATCCTGCACACTGAATCCTATAACCCCTATGGGTTTTCCAGGGAGGGGCGTTTTTTGTAAATTTGGGGCATCACAGTGAAATTTGAAAAACCTCTGTTATAGGCTGATAGTGCTAAAACATCATGAAATAAATAATGTATTGTTTTTCAAAATCCAGTGTGTGGAGTTGTTTTCTTTATTTTACATCCAAAAAAAATTATCTACTTGAATCTCCTTACTGAGTAGTTTTATTTTCATGTCAGAAATCATTCCACAATAGTCTTTATCAAGTGACTCATCTCATTTTCAAACACTGAATGGGGAAATGTAGATATAGTTAAAAAATTGATTTGGTCTAACATTGAGGTGCGTCCCTGCATGATGTTTGCTCACCTTCACCTGTATCCCCCGGTCACGGCTGAGGTGGAAGAATTTTTTTAAATCAATACAGCATCAAAGCTTTCAGCGGTCGATGGGATTTCATGGAGTATCGCTAACATTTAACACACACATACACACACTGCTCACATGAAGGTCAGCACATGATGTACTACATGCAGTCATGCGTGTACATGTATGCACACACACGCACGCACACACACACCCATCCCATAAAACAGTATTAGGACAGTTTTATTAGCTTGTGGACTGTTTGTCCTTTCACTGTTTGACAGTCTTGAAGGCCACCCAGTCAATCCCATAAATACTGAATGAAATCGAGGCCACAGCTATGTTTGGGATTTAGATGTGAAATCTGACATGTGATCATAACAATCAGATTTTATGAGATCACATCACTGTGTGTGTCTACACTCGGGCTGTAAATTATCTTCTACTGCTGGATTCATGTCTTCATTCATGCTGTGTGAGCAAACTGAGGATTTTCTTTGTGCCTTTGCCTGTCATTGAGTGCATCTTTGACCTGGTGGGGTTATTAAAAATCATTGAGAGAAAAGAGAGGTCATGTCCTCAGATGCAGCCATGTGATCTGCTGGTGCCCTGATGCACGGGCAACATTTAAACACAATGTGAATGGGGAGTTTTGCCACAAACTATGACCAATTATGTTTTTCCATGACGCTTCTTCTCCTTTTAGCTGACCGCCATAGCTGTTATTTCTCATTCCTGCTGCAGGCATAGTGGCATATTCCCATGGTATCATGGCTCCTAGTTGATAGCATATTGTTGTGTAGCTGTTTGATATTAAATCCAAAAGACTGTTTGTAGGTCTCCCATGAAAGTGCGATATCCTGTTTCAGGGAGAAGAACCTGGATAAATGTAGGCTAAATAAAGGGTAGAGTAAATAAGATAAGTTCCTATTTTTGCTGCACTTAATTTGTGTAAGGAATATGGGTAATCTTGTACTGTTTATACACTGCAAGTCATTATCATCCATGAGGCACAGATCATCCTTATATCAGCTCTCAGAGGTACTATGTGTGTAAAACCAGTTGTATAAACAGAGGGATGATCCAGCGCTCATAAACTCTGTGTGCATGTGCGTGTAAGAGAGAGAGGGAGAATCAAAGAGAGAAGGTGAAATAGCCTCCATCGGCATCCCAGTGCAACTTCCCAGACTGTTGCTTTGCTTGGCTTGAAGTACTCTCATACCTGTTGTAAAGTATTTCATCAAATGAGCTGAAACAGGGCTTAATTTAGAGACTGGGAACTCGGGAGAAAGAATGTAACCGCAGCGTTGTACATGACGTGATTGGTGTTAACAGGTGAATTATATCCCACCTCTCTCCCTTCCCAGATCGTGTCTGGTCAGAACGTGTGTCCGGGCAACAGCGCCGGCAGCCCCTGCATCGAGGTGGACGTCCTGGGCATGCCCATCGACAGCTGCCACTTCCGCACGAAGCCCATCCACCGCAACACCCTCAACCCCATGTGGAGCGAACACTTCCAGTTCACCGTGCACTTTGAAGACATGTGCTTCCTGCGGATCGCCGTGGTGGAGAACAACAGCTCGCAGACCACCGCTCAGAGAACCCTGCCTCTGAAGGCCCTCAAACCAGGTAGAGTTTACAGAAAACAGAACAAGAGGAGGGATTCAGAGAAGCTGACATGATGGCTGGGAGGTTAAAGAGATTCTCCTGCTCAAAAGTCATGAATTTGATCCTTGCAACAGTGATTTTTCCACATATATCAATAGGAGGTGCACTAGCTATACCCCCCAGTTTGCAGACATTCAGCTATTTGAAAAATGCTTTTTCACCCAGTGAGTGTGTGTCTATTAAAAAGCCATGTGTCTGATCATAGTGCCCTGTTATCTGCTTATTTATTATGAGCTGTTCATGAGAAGATGTCTAATTATAACAAGATGTTAATATTTAATGAAGGTTAAGCATACTATAAGTCTAAATACATTTGTTTGTGTGTGTGTGTGTTTCAGGTTACAGGCACGTCCAGTTGAGAACTCAGCATAACGAGTCGCTGGAGGTGTCCAGTTTATTTATCTACAGCCGCAGGACCGAGGAGGGTCCCACAGGAGGCGCCATTCCCTCATCTGCAGTAAGACACGTCCAAGACACGTTGTGGGATTGGATTGATTGGGGATAGTTTTGTTACTAGTACTGTAGTTTTCATATTTCTGTGTCTTATTTGCAGCACTTGATGATTTGAAGAAGAATGTGTAGGAAAAGAATATTCTCTCACCATCATCTCCCTTACAAACTGCTCTCTCCGGAGTTTTCTATATTTATACATCCTCTATATACTGTGCAGGTATTTTCTGTAAAGCAGAGATGTGACGAAAATAATCCCTTATAATAACTCAGTGCCTCAAACCCTTCCTGCTCTGCACACAGCTGTTCAGCTCAGAGGACAAGCGAGCGTCCCAGCAGCACAGGGTGACGGTGCACGGAGCTCCGGGACCAGAACCCTTCACCGTCTTCTGTGTTAAGGAGCAGACCACCGCCAAACAGCTACTGGACACGGTTAGTAATTTAGAAATCAAATTTAATGATACGCATGTAATTGAGCGTACAAACCCATGTCATACCCGCACTTTTCCCTCTCTCCCTCCCTCCCGACAGATTCTCGCCTCCACAGGAAATCCATCAGAGTACTTCCTGTGCGAGGAGAAGCTGCCTCTGTCAAAGGAGCGCAGCGAGGTGAAGCGCTGCGCTCAGCATCGCCCCCTAGCGCCCGAGGAGGAGGTGGTCAGGCTGGTGGAGAGCTGGAACACTGAGGAGGGACATGTGGGAAGGATCTGCCTTAAAACGAGAGAGGAGGTGCGTACGCAAAACACGGATTCCTTTGTCAAGCCTGGTACTTTGAAATTTATTTCCAGGTGGATATGTAGCAAACAAAAGACAACACGGTGCTAAGGGGGAAAAAACATACAGAAACAGGAGATTGAGCCGCCAGTTAAAAAAAAAAAAAAAGAAATTTGGGTAATCAATGCATATAGTGTCCCAAAATAGTAACGAAATTACAAAAAAGGCTTTGGATTAGTATGTTTGTTGTTTTTGGGGGCACTAAGACTGTTGATTACCCCCAAAATGTCTTCTTTTAATGACATTTACTAGTGGCTCCATCTCTTGCTTATTGATATGTACATAGACCAGCCTCACTATACAAATGGAGAGATAAGCATAGGATTAGCAGTTTGTTTAATATCATATAACAGTTTAATCTTGAAAGAGTCCTCTTTGACACAAGTCCCAATATTCTCTTAGTAATTAATGTTAACCCTATGCCCACTAATAACAAATGCATTTTCCCTACCCAAGTCTTGATGCATTGTTTTTTCCATTATGCAGACCATGGCTCCCCCTTGTGGTGTTTTTTACAACTATGTATACTTGTTACAAATAATTAAATGATTCCAAAAATAAAATGCATGAATACTTCATGCATTTTATGCATAATATTGAATCCGGTGGTATAGTGGGGGGTATTCTGATATGTGAAGAGGCTATGCTGTTATCTGCCACTACATCTGTAGATATGCTCTGAATTGGTGTTCACTAACACTAATAGCACATACATCAACAAATCTGTGTAAAATGACAAGTCCACACATTACAGTTTCTTGCATAATCATTCTCTGCTGGAAAACATATGGGGTAGTTGTCTGTAGTATCGTTTGTTTCATGCTTTAATTTCCCAGACAAGGAGATTAGTGCACTCCTCCTATCTGTCTGTGCCCTCAATTTCACTAGAGATTCTTACTGTGATTATTTGGTTTTATTGCGGCAGAACTTTAATGAGAAGAACACAGTGTTGGAGCGAGAGGAGGAGGTGACTGTGGGAGGTAGAGAAGGAGGAGGAGGAGGAGAGGATGATATGTTCTTCGTCCAGGTCCATGATGTGTCTCCAGAGCAGCCTCACACGGTGATCAAGGCTCCGCGCTACAGCACTGCTCAGGACATCATACAGCAGGTGAGCAGATGACAGGCAGCTGCTTTTAAACTGCCATCTCAGGGGTTTCTCTCAGGGCTACACATTCATTTTCACATTCCACTCTCATTCACTTTACCTGCGCACATTTCCAAGATGGTCCATGGATTCAAAACCAGCAACTTTCTGGCCTTTAGGCTGTTGCTGAACAAAGCTCCACCCAATAATCGACACAACACCAAATACACTAAAACACCACTCCAGCCTCTAGTTATTGCAGGATAGAACACAAAGAATGTGCTTTTATGTGTCTGAGACAATACTAAAAGTATGTTTTTCTTGCTCATCACATCAGGTTGTAGTATGTTGAATTAAAAGGAAAAAGTAGCACTTTACATTATGGCTCGGTAACAACATGGTAATAGTGGGGTAATAAAGTGGTAATAATTGAGGTTATTACTTTGGTAATTGTAATTACCAAAGTAATAACCAGGTAACAGCTCGGTATTAACAGTGGGTATATCTGGGTAATTATTAGGCTGAATTTTATGTAACAGGATAATAAGGGGCTAAATACAAAGGCTAATAATGGAGAAACTCATTTAAAGGTAGCAATGAGACATAACTATTTAGTAATAGTATAGTAATATTTTGGTAACAACATGGTAACCTGCTAACAATAAAATGGTTTTATCAGTGCAATATTTGGAAAAAAAATGGTAATATGGTGACATTAATGGGGTAATAACCTGATAATAATGAGGTAATATAGGTTGATGTTTTCACAGTATTCAAGGCTATTATCATTGTAATACCTTCAAAATCACATGAAAATTTGTGGAAGTCCAAATTGGTAATTACCATATTATAATCCTGCAATTCATCCTCCCTTATGTTCCAAACATTCCCTTTTGTTTCAAGGTAATACTGTACAAATTATATGTTTAATACTTTGACTTGTTACCTAGAAATACTTGTGGTACTTTCTATGTAATAACCATTAATCAGGGCTGCAAAATGCTAAACTGCCTGTTTCTGTTATTACCAATTTTGAGGTCCAAGAATTTTCATATGATTTTGAAGGTATTAGACTGATAATACCCTTCAATACTGTGAAAACAAACCTATATTACCTCATTATTATCAGTTTATTACCCCATTAATGTCGCCATAGTACCATTTTTTAATCCAAATATTGCACTGATATAATCATTTTATTGTTAGCAGGATACCATATTGTTACCAAAATATTACTACTAAATAGTTTTGTCTCAATGCTACCTTTAAATGTTTCCCCATTATTACCCTTTGTATTTGGCCCCTTATTACCCTGCTGCATAAATTTCAGTCTAATAATTACCCAGATGTACCCATTGTTAATACCAATCTATTACCTGGATATTACTTTGATAATTACATGTATTACTCAATTATTACCACTTTATTACCCCACTATTACCATGTTGTTACCAAGCAGTAATGTAAAGTGCTACTGGAAAGGGATATAAAAAGATGCTCAAGACCCCAAGATTTTTTTTTCCCCATTTGATGTAATGGTGCAGCAAATGGTGCAGCAAAAATGGTGTCTTGAGTTTGACTATTTCACTCAGTATAAGTGTGCAGTAGCTTTGATGAAGCATTGAAATGAGCATACACAGAATGTGAAAGTGATTTTATGGCACAGTTTGAAGAAGTAATTCTAACTTTGAAGCTACTTAAGGCGAAATTCAAGGAGAAAATCAGGGTGAATTCTGTTAAAATTGATTGATCCTTGTCTCTCACTCTCTCTCTCTCTCGTCCAGACCCTGTCAAAGGCCAAGTACTCTGTCACCATCCTGTCTAATCCTAACCCCAGTGATTACGTCCTAATGGAGGAAGTGACCAAGGAGGCGGGCTCTAAGAAGTCCTCTACCGCCAAGCCCCTTCAGCGCATCCTATTGGATCATGAGTGTGTCTATCAAGTTCAGAGCCGCTGGAGGGGGGCAGGAAGATTCATCCTTAAACTCAAGGAGCAGGTAGCTCTTAACTGTGGTAACTGTGCTTGGCAACATCAGAGACTTGTAACCCTGTAAAAGCATTTGTGTGCATCTTTCTGCACTTACCTTCACTATTGCAGTTGTAATGGACAGTTTTGACTCATCTGACTTACAACTGGACAGGGTTCCCACAGTCATAGAAAACCTGGAAAAGTCATGAAATTTTAAAATCTCATTTTCCAGGCCTGGAAAAGTCATGAAACTAAGTAAAATCATCAAAAGTTTCGGAAAAGTCATGGAATTTAATTTTGTTGTCTGTAATGAAATTAATTACAGTAATCTTCCATGTAATGTTTTGATGTGCAAGTCCAACTTTCTGTAGCTGTTGACATAACGTACCGTGCGTCAGTGCATAACTACATTATGCTCTTGCAGTTTCACGTCTGTTCATGTACTTATAGGTCGTGAATGGTCCTGGAAATTTTATTATGGGTCCTTGAAAAGCCATGGAGAAATTTTGTCTGTGAAAATGTGTGGGAACCCTGACTGGAGTAATAACACCTTAACAACTATAGATACATGTATTTACACTTAGGTTACACTCACGATGCCAAATGAAATGTGCTATAAATGACAAACTGGACAGTGGCATCTGTATATCTGCTCATGGACATTTTCTAAAAGACATGTTGTAGTGTCTCAATAAGTTGTGTGTTCCCATAGTAATTTAACACCTCCATATATGGCTTGCATGTGCTTTTAACTTGCTCTGTTTTGTGTTTCCCAAATTTAAAACCTCCATGTGTGACTTGTATGTGCTTTTAACTTGCTCCTGCTGCTCATGTCTGTAAATGTTTTAGAATGGCTGCTTCTAAGTGTTTGTTTTTATAATATTGTGCTTATTTTTGTTTGATTAATCTTGTCTTTGTCACTATCTTACTGTAATGTCCTTTCATGTTGTATGATCGTCAAAATATTTATTTTATTTATTACTTTTTTTAACCCATATTTTTCCTGCAAAGATGCATTTGGCCCTGCCCTCTTTGTAACTATCCCTGTGTTGTTCACTGGCCTGCCTGGTTGAATAAAAGCTAAGTAGAACGTTATTTAAAGCATGTGGCTGTTTAGTGTTTGCGCATTTCAATCATGTGCGAGTATTTCTACTTCCAGGTGGTGCGGGAGGATAAAAGGAAAGGCATCTCATTCGCCAGCGAGCTGAAGAAGCTGACCAGTCGCAGCCGCAGCGTGTCGAGCGGCGGCGGAGTCAGCCAGTCGGTGACGCTGTGCCACGACGGGCCGGCCCACAGTAAGGACGAGAGGGCTGCATGCTGTGTGGCTCTGACTGAGATCCAGGAGTGAGACTCTCACGCTGCCTGCTGTGTGTGCATGGAAAGGCAACAGGAGGTACTGTATGGTGTCTC
>OMKZ01019448.1:0-10774 GCA_900302535.1 Neoniphon sammara
GGCAGGAGCCGCTGCCTCACACCGTCAGGGGCGTCCTGTTGCCGGTGTCTCCGACCATCGGACCCCCCGCTGCTTCAGATGTGGGCCTGTCCGTGAAAACCATGTGCAAGGCGAACAAGATGCATGTTAAAGTACAGAAAACGGTCGTAGGTGCTGGCGGGTCACCATCTCATCTCAAACTGGGGACTTGCCAAGCCAGCAGATCTACCAAGGATTCACTTTATTTTGAATATGACCTTGGCCTGTGTGGAAGCAACCGCACGGTAAGTTAGAATGTGTCATCTTTATTCCCATTCTGAAGTACATCGTTTATAAGGTGATGGTTTCGTGGCAGATAAACAACAACCAAGTGACCTATTCAAACACACTGCAATACAACCCACCAAGCCCCCCTGGACCAATCAGGAGAGCTGCACCTTTCACCTTGCCTGTTGCCTGTTATTATAACAGGTGAGATTGGACTTCCAAATAATTTCAGACCAAAAGTAAA
Source organism: Neoniphon sammara (assembly GCA_900302535.1). Classification (NCBI taxonomy): domain Eukaryota; kingdom Metazoa; phylum Chordata; class Actinopteri; order Holocentriformes; family Holocentridae; genus Neoniphon; species Neoniphon sammara. The sequence goes on from OMKZ01019448.1 coordinate 491, forward strand.
ACCAAAGTAAGACCAAAGTTCTACACATTTTGTATTTTGTTTTGTTTTTAGATTCCAATACTCCTACAAAATTGGCTATACACCCAAGATGAGGATGCGCAAGATCTTCAAAGAAATGAGGAACAGAGCTAAATTCATTCTGAATCCTCGAAATGGTAAGTCACTAAACATTTAATTTATTTAATCCTTGAGAAGCTTCTGTCCCTAATTTACAATGTCATAATCAAGGCTTGGTAAATGAGTGGAAGTATTTTTTTTTTAAATAAAATAGTCATCAACATGCCTCAGCTCTCTGAACTTAACATCCTGATATTTGTGCTGATACAGCAGCAGTTTTAAAATGAATTATTTAGCGGTGTTTCTATGGAATACATAAGGCATCCATGATGTCCAGTTTTTACCCCAAAGTCTTACCCCAAATGTGTTCTCGATTTCTTTGATTATGTGAAATGACAAGGACTCCTAAAACCACTGCTTTTCAGGTTTCTCGTCTTTTTTTTTGTCTTTCAGCTGAGTGGGAAAGACTTTCCCCGTCAGATCACTATGACATTGGGAAGCCTATGTACTTTGAGGCGGAGGCTCCATCCCTGTCCACTGGTGGAAGACTGTATGTTCACTCCTGTCATGCCACCCTCAAGAAGTCACACACATCAATGCCACAGTTTTCCGTTGTAGAAAACTTTGGGTAATATAACACTTCCCACCAACTGTAGAAACATTTTTGTTGTTTTGTGTCCGTTGCGAGATTCAGGCCTGTGATGACTGCCATACACTCTGATCAGTGTCTGTTGTTTGTTCCCTCTAAAGGTGTATGGTGGAAAGCAAAGACAATCGCTCCAGATTCATCCCCTACAAGAACAACGCTGTGAGATTCAGTGTGGATGCTTTCCTGTTCAAGGGCATGACAGGCCGGGTCAGTAGTGATGTCTCTCATTATTACAAGACTGTGGTGAATTTAAATTGCCTTTTTGTGATCTTAACACTGCATTTTGGGTTATGTATAGGGTGCACTGGTACTGGTATTGGTATCCATGCAGATAGAAGGATGAAATGACTATAGGCCAACTTTTCCACCCACAGCAACTCTACATGCACTGCACCATGTCTGTGGGCCCGTCTGCCTCCACTCCCACAGCCAAATCCTGCAACTATGACAGAGATGCAGGGCGGTGAGTTGTGGTTATGTATTTTGTGTGTGTATAATTTTAATTTTATGTTAAGTTTACACTTTGATCACTTCCCTGGGGAAATTCACCCTCTGCATTTGCCCTATCGTAACTGGTAGAAGCAGTGATTTCTATTCCTAAATTTTGAAGAAATTCAAGGAATGAAAGGGTCAAAAGTTCACAGCATATAACTCAAACTAATTCTGTCGACTGTGCATATGTTAATGATTTTTGAGAATATGAGTGATCAAAAGGAAGTGGTTCTTATATTGCCCTTGTTTACACTGACTGGTTTTTCTCAGATGGATGGAGCTGTATGGATCAGACTCGGTGTGCGCCTGCTGTGACTCCAACTGCAGCTCTGCTGCCTCCACTGGTGAGTCAACACTGATTCATGTTAGTGAAAACACAAAGAATCAGCACTGCCTGTTGTGCAACTTCACTTCATCATTACCAGAATCATTGTCAGCACCCGTGTTAAAATGTATGCACATCAACTACTGAAAGGTTATTTGCATAAAAGCATCATTCAAATGGCATGTTTTTACTCTTATGTGGCAAAAATAGATTGACAAATTACGATTATATTCCAAAGATATAAATACGTTGCATTCACCGGTGACCAAAGTGGTCAGCAGCAGACCGTGGACGATAGAGGACAAGGTCAAACCCACACCAGCCCCAAAGAGCAAGACGACCACGACAGCAAAGAAGACGACCACAAAGACGACTGAAACGAGGACAACTTCACAAGCTGCGGAGAGAAGAACGACTCCGACGGAGAAACCGGTCAAGGAGCTGGAATGGCCGTTCGGAGGAGGAGGTGTGAAGTGGGTGGAGGCAGAAGGTGACCAGAGGCAGGTGAAGGGTTTCGCTGTAGTAGAGGAGGAGCCGGTCACTGAACCTCGCAGAATATTTGAAGAGATCTTTGGTTTGGACAAATAAACCTCATTTTTTTGTTGAGGAGTGGTAATAATAATCCATGCTTGGGTTGTGGTACACGAATAAACTATAGTATATGAACTTTTTGGTCCAGTTTTTCCTTTTATTGTATGAAACTCATTATTCTAACAAAGTTGCTGTGATTTCTCGCTGTGGTAGCACTGGAAATACAGCCTACTGGTCGTTACTTGCACTACAAAAAACAAAACCCTTAATATATCCTTAGTTTTTTCCTGAAAAAACAACACATTCCTTAATAAGTTCTTAATTTCACATAACTGAAGGCAAATGACTTTGTAAAATTGAGGAAAATTGAGGTATATTTTAAGGTATCTCAATCTTTGTTTTAATCAAGGGGCAATCAAGGCTTTCCTGATATCCCTTAATCCATGCACAAAACTTCTTTATCAGGGTTCAGTTAAGAATATTTTAAGGTGTTTCAAAAGTAAATCCTATTTCCTAGTGTTGGAATAGGATTATTGGTCAATATTTACAGCATTGCTACTGAATATTTTAAGCCTATAACAAATTGCCAGTAAGAGTGTGCAAACACGAGGAGCAGCTTCTGAGGTGATGGGTAATACTAGATTTAAAGGTGCAATGTGCAACATTGCCAAGGGTCAATCGACATGAGGACTTAAGTGACAAAATTTGGACTAATTTGGACACCTGATCTAATCAGTGAGTTGGTCCAGTGATGTGAGCCGTGTAGACTGAACCATCAAGTTAGTTGCTTATTCCATGCTTTGTGAGTCTAAAGGTCCTCACTTCAATCAGCTCTTCACAATTTAGTTTATAACCCCTTAAATGCCATTTTCTGCTCATAGTGTGTAAATAATTACTGTTATGAATCCAGTTTCGTATTAAAGCATTATTTATTAGCTTTACTTAATGGGTAAATGTTTTATTGCTACATGATATCAAATATTCTGTACAATTAAACTTTTACAAATGTAAGGTCAGTGAATGTGATAAATGCAAAAACGACCAGTTGAAGAGAACAACAGTGCCAAAAAAGTTATGCTACTCACACGGTAATTATGACTGCTACTATCAAACAATTACTTACAAATGATAAACAAACTTGGTTTCCTACAAACTGAATAACCACAATATATCATCATTATATTCACAAAAAGTTTCCAAGTGTAGAACAGACATCTTCCAATCATTCTCATGGACCTAATTTACTCTGATTTTTGTTTGTCCATTTTATGACAATATTACTATGACAACATAATATTGCCATTTTAAAGACCATAGCGTCATGTCACCTTCATTTCAGGGAAGGTTCAGATCAGATGGATCCTGGGTGGATTGTGCTTATGTGTTTATCTTTCAGCATTTTCTTTCTTTTTTGTTTTTGTTAAAGATTACTTTTTGGGGATCTTTGCTTAATTGGATAGTTATAGTGGAGAGAGACAGGATATACAGGGCAGAGAAGAAGGGGACGACATGCTGCAAACGGCATGTGGAGCTGCGCTCAGAAGTACGTGGTACGCGCTCTACACGGTGATCCACCGGGCGCTCCACAACTTATCCCTTTGTGGTGTGAGCTGCCCGGTCCTCAGTAGTATGAACTCAGGTGGGAGTGCGTCGCAGGATGTCTGGGCATTGCTGACCCGGGATAGATGGGGCTGTTGGCTGAGTTCCAGTATGTGGAGGGAGAGCTGAAAAAGTTGCCGGGGGACACGGGCATGGGACCAGGATGGCCACTCATGAAGTTCATTTTGGGCTGGTGGCTGTGGTAGGGCTGGGTATAAGCCATCTCAGTCTGGTACTTAACAATTCCTCCCTCTGCTGTGTGATTCTGGTGTGCCTGTGAGATGCCCTGGAAGTCAAATTTGTAGGCGTAGCGCTTGCCGTGCACCTTAGTCATGATGTTCTTGTCGTAGTAGTAGCGCAGAGCGCGGCTCAGCTTGTCGTAGTTCATGTTGGGTTTGCTCTTGCGTTCGCCCCAGCGTTTGGCCACCTCATCCGGGTCGGTCATCTTGAACTCGCCATTGGTGCCTTCCCAGGTGATGATGCTGGCGTTGTTGCTGTCAGACAGCAACTCCAGCAGGAACTGCCACAGCTGGATCTGCCCTGAACCTTGGAGGAGAAATTAGAGATTTAGGGATTTGATGCTGAGGACACAAAAAATGATACCAACTCCAAAAAAAAACCCCAAAAAAACAAAACAAAAAAAAAGAACATGGTTAGCATGAAAATTAAATTCATTATTGATTATTAAAGTTTTCCTATCCTGAGCCTGTAAATGCAGATTAGTTTATAGATTATGGTTTATGTTCTCCAAGAGGAAGTTTTTATCCACAGTTTGGTGCACATATAATGCAGACATAACAAAAGTAGCTGCTACTAATCATAACATACCGAATCACATAGCAAAGACATAAACATATAGATAAACACTACCAAAAACAGGCACCGAATTGAGTAGCTAGCGGTTCAAAGTGTGTAGACCTGTGGGGACAATTTTTTTTCTGAAGTGGGCTCTTCTATACATGGACGATCTACGCCTGCAGCCTAAATGGAGTGGGGTCAAACACTGGTGAAATGGGTGCTCTGGATTGTGTGTGACTGTGTGCTTTGCGGATCAGGATTGCGTTGACACGGTCTTGTAAGTTGGGAATGGGAAGTTGCTGGCTGATGAGGTGATCTTTAAGAGCCTGTTCTCATTAATGGGCACAAGCATATGAAAAAATGCAGTAGCATTTTAGATGACATAATCATCTGTGTTTGTATATTAAGTCATGAGCATCTGGTCCTTCGAAATAAGGATAATTTTTGCATGCATGAAAAATATATTGCAAAAGCACAGCCTTTTTCAATAAAATTCACTTGGCACAGCCAGCTTTTCCAGGACCATGGACAGCTCCATGTTTTTACAAGGCTGTTCATTCATCCATCCCTTTCAGGGGCTAACTGGAGTTTATCCTAAGTAGTATTGCTGTAGCTGGACGTTTTTCCCAGCAATAATGACCCTGGAGCTTATTTTTTCATCAAATGCGACCTTTTCACTGTGTGGCTTGGAGGAAGTGACAGACAGCGGGCAGAAACCTACCCACAGGCCTGTGAGCGCTGGGGTCAGGGAGCCTGTATGGACTTTGTTTGCCTGTTCGGTTCTTGGATGAGCTGAGGGCTTGGCCTTCTGTGAGGAAACAGCAGGGCACACAGTCATTTGGCTGAGAGGGAGGCCAGATTTTTGTCTTTAAGTAAGCTTAATGCAGTTATCTTTAAACTACTGTTGCTGCTTGATCTTCACTCCATGTTGGAATATGTGCATGTGTTGTGAGGAGCCCCTTCTTGCTCTCATATTGCCCAAAACAGACAGTGCAAAGGCCTCATTTGCTTATTCCACATTTGTTTTTTCTGGTGCATTACAAGCTCACCTGGGTTGGCTAGTCGACTGCTAATAGGCCCTAATGTCTGGTACGGATCTGTGGAAAGGAGAGATCACATAATTATTATTTTACATATTCTCCGTGATAAATGCTGATTCATAGTTGGGAGGAGTGTCATTCACACCTTGCACAATTCTCTGAGCCGGCTCTGTGACTCTGCTGTTGTGTTGGTGCTCCAGGGAGGAACCTGCAAATCATGAAGGAAATTACTTTTTAAAAAATTGGTAAGTCTTCAGTTGTGGTCTAGCTGTACATTTTGAAAAAGTAGTTTTCTATGCAAAAACGGTTTTCATTCATGCATGAAGATTGGTTTCATATAGGTTTTTGTTATCGTACCTTTTGGTACTGCAGTCATGGTGTTCGTTGGCCAGCTGTTCCTGCGGCTGATGTCATCAAAGCTGTTCTCTGCACAGAAAGAACCGAAGATGAGACTAGACATCGACAGGCATGCCACTAGAAAAAAGTCTTTGAACTGGACAGTTAAGCTATAGGAGGAAGGAAGTCCATAAATGGAGACCAAAAAGGAGTGATAAGAGTTGGAGAGCAGACATGGGAGAGCTGAAGATGACCCCCAATTTCTTGGGGTGAGTGTTCTTTTGTTCAGGCTACCCCTGCTGCCTGAAGATTGTGAATTGTGTCCCAAAGCAGGACCCATACCCCTATTTCCTGTGCCGGTGCAGCTGTTTCCTGTCTGAAACTGGCTGTTGAATTGTGGACTCATCAAAGAGTCGTCAACTGCAGCCCGAGTTGTGCCAAGAAACCTTTAGACTCTTGAAACTATGTGGCATGGTTCTGAAACTCAACACATTATTTTTAAATCCCTAAATCATTCAAGTAGTTTTCCTTACTGCTCCTTTGTGGTAGCTTTAAGATTGTGACCCTGAATTCTGTGCATTGATTCACACTCAGACAGGCCGTGACATTATGACTGCTGAGTAATAGCTGCCACTAGATATACAATGCCTTTTGAAGTATGGACTATTTCAATAAATGTCATGTTATTTATTTCAAGTTCAAGTTTATTTGGACCCATTAACCACTGTTACAGTCACACGGGGCTTTACAGGCCCTCAGTTTATAGAAACAAAAGCGACACCCTCTGACCCATATTGTTATATATTAATGTCCTTGTTATATATTAATCTTAATGTTGTGTGTGATAAATCACAATGTGATAAATTGTTCTTTTTTTAATGCCATTTTTATATCAAAGTCCAGTTATTTTTACTCCCTGAAAATCTGGCATAATTTGCATGGCATACCAGGAGGTGTACATAAAACTTTCAGCTAAAAATACAATCATGATTTCATGATTTTTTTAACCTACCCCCCTTCCTCCACCCCTCCCATCACATATAACCTGCAACTGCTGGACTTTCAGAGTAATATGACTGGCAAAGACCCGCATCAGACACCATGATGTCATTATTCACTTTCAAAATTGGTGATAGCTCAACATTAGTGCAAAACATTGTCAAACTTTTGAGAAGTTTTGCCCTGACATGAATTCCACAACATCCGGGTTCACCTGCAAATATGTTAAATTAGAGAGCAACAATGTCATGTTCTTGTGACCTAATGAAAGGTGGAGGCAGAAGAGTCCTACCTGCTTTCACTTGTAGTCTGGGTTGTTGTGGTGTGTTGTTGGTGGGAGTCGTGGAGTAAGAGAATGTGGGGCTGCCTGGAGGAAAGACCAACAATAACAAAGTCAGATAACATCCTAAATAGATAGATAGATAGATAGATAGATAGATAGATAGATAGATAGATAGATAATCAATCAGTACCTGGGTAGAATTTGGCCTGCCATGAGCACCATTATTAAATAAAGCATAGTAAACATTAAAATAGCTTAAAATGGTAAAGAAGTAAAAAAAAAAGTCTACTAATTCACATGTTGGCATATCTCACATTGATATTTACAGAATGCCTTATTTTTCATCCTATTTTTGTTTTAAATACAAATACTCGGACCCCAGAACAATGAAAACATTTTTGAATTTTGCCAGGCGAGGAAGTCCAAACAATGTTATCAACCGGAGTTTGTATCTTGGATGTGAGGCGGGCCTTACTCTGCCGGAGGTAATTGAGGTGCGAGAGCAGGATGTCTGCGTTGTAGGCCGACGTGAGGCGCATCATGTCGTCCTTGCTCATCTTGCAGAGCGCCTTGCCGTCCAGCGTGTGGAACAGCATGACGTCCACCTCCTCCAGGACATACTCCTTGATGGCCCAGTCTAGCCACTGCCGCACGTGGTCCTGTGTCCAAACCTCAGGGTCTAGGACCAGATAGAGGGGGGCGGAGGAGAGGCAGAGAAAAAAATTTAAAGTCACTCTAGTCAAACACAGTAAGGCTGAATATCACTGGAAATATTTACACACCAGTATCAGTTGTGATACTTCTCCTTTTGACACTGATTCTAAAGCAGCCCTTGTTTCAATACCTCTATTTTGCTGAATGAAAACACATTTCATTATGTAACAAGGCAAATTATTTGTAGTTTGACTTTAGTACACGCTATCTGATCTTATAAGTAGAAAACAGCCCTGTTCTGTGGTTTCTTTTAGTAAAAGCACCCATAAATAAGGAGGAGGACCAGGGGGTGGAGGGAGGCGAGTCGTACAGAAATAATCGTAAGTGTCTCTGGTTAAACTGATTTGTTTATATGATACGGCGGGGCTGGATATGGCAGGAAATACTACTATACTACCAGTTCTGATTCATGCCGTTTTGATACTAGTTGTAAAGCAGTTCTTGTTTTTATAGCTCTTCGCTGAATGAAAACCAGTTTGAGTGTGCAAAATTATTTTTACTCAACATTTATACATGCTGTTTAAGCAGAAATAGATCCTGCTCTGTTTATTTCCACTCTGAAAATGTCAAAATGAAACTCTGAGTTCTCGGCACAAGAATCAGCTATTCTTAAAAAAAAAAAAAATAACAATCACCTTTTTTTCTTCTCTTTTGGCACCTTTAGATGCAAAACACATCATTACGTGTATTATCATCAGTCTGATTCATTTAGCAAGCTCATTTCCAGTAGCACACAATGACTGCGCATTGTGAATTGGCCATAATATTAGATGGGAATGTGAGACGTGTACAGAAGCCACCACACCCATGGGTCCTGATTGTCCTTGTTTAACACATGCAGCTGTGATGTAATATCCGCGCATTATAAAGTATAATAACTTGGCGCTAGTGACTCATTGGCAAATCTCGTCGGATTCCAGTGTGCTGAAATGAAAGGATCCACTTCACCTCCCAGGAGTGTGAGTGCTGTCTGAAGTGGGATTCCTCCAGAGACTGACTCACTGACTGGATCCCATTTTTAAAACGTGTCTACTTGACACACACACACTGCTGTTAATTTCTAATGACTCAGAAAGTAGAACTAGCGTGTGGGAACTGTACAGGAGAGAGAATACATAAGAGGTATCTCCAGGATAATTTTGTAGGGTTTGGAGAAGTTTCTATAGTGGTTCTATTCAAAAGGTTAAACCTGCTTTTGATCAAGGGCTGAATGCACTAAATTAAAGGGACAAGTCTTAGTTTCTATAAAATTTCCTTACTATAATTTACACAAACAGCGGTGACAAATCAGTGTTGCCATGTGCACTACAAAAAAAAAATAAAAATCATCATTTCATCTCATATTCAGTGTTAAAAACCTTGTTATTTAAACCCAGTGAGAAAATCTACCAATGAGATGAGATAATCCCACTTGTTTCCAATGCAGCTTCATTTGTTTCAGGATTTTTTCTGGGAACCAGGATAAATATGTTGAAACAAGGCAGATCAGCCCTCTAGTATACAGAAAATGACACTGGATTCAAGAAAATTCTGGAATAAAGTTAATTTGCATTGGAAGCAAGTGGGATTATCTCACCCTACTGTCAACAAGATTTTATGACTGAATATGAGACTATATGACTTGCTAAGATGGAGATTTTTTACAGTATGAAAACCTCTTGATGGAGAATTCTATGTTTTTTGTGGGTTGTGAAAATTTTACAACCCTTTAGCCTCAAGAAAACTTTTTTGGATAAAGTCGGAAACGCATATGGCGTTCAATCTGAGAGCGAGCGTGTTATTCTTAGCGTCAGAAGAGCTGACATTTGTAAGGAACAAGGTTGAGAGTCAAAGTAAATTCAAATGTCCTGAAAGCCTTTCTGACTCATCGCTGTTAAAGTTGAAAAGATCCTTAGATAAGCAGCGGCTGAAGCAGAGATAAAGCTGGGTGGTTAAGTAGGAAATTGATCACATCAGCACATCATCACACCTCTCCTACTTGCACACTCTCTCTAATTAACACGACCGTCAAAATTTAATGCAATGGAATATGTGATAAGTGTTAAAATCCGTGGGTGCTATGTTTACCCAATTTATTTGCATATCCTCTATTATCTATTTTTACCCCTTGTCCTTATTTAACCTAGCACCTAACACACACAAAAAAAGTAATCTTATTTAACAATGTCATAGGGTAGGGGAGTAGTAGCAGAGAGAGGAAGTGTTGCACAAACACACTATACCCATCTCTGATTTAATTATCGATATTGCACAAGCCAAGTATGTGCCAGCTCTTGTGAAACGCCCTTCTGACGGTCTCATGTGAAAGTGGAGGATGATCGAGGGTGACTTCCAACTCAAGTGTCGCAAACATGAATGAGTCAGCTCACCTGCTGGCACAATGACCCTCTTCTCCTCCGTGGCGTTGCTGGGCGGGGTGGCGGTCTGGGGACTGGCTCGGGGCTCGGGGTAAGAGGCCTGG
>OMKZ01019451.1:0-10553 GCA_900302535.1 Neoniphon sammara
GGAAGCAAGTCCACACTCTTTACCAGGATCTTGTGGATATGGCCAAACTCAATGAGCAGGATAAAAAGGTTTGAAGATTTTTTTTTTTCAGTTAGTAGAAAAAATTTTAAACTTCATAAGAGCACCATTACGAACAAGCTCTTGGCAGCGAAACAGTAATTGGCAAATCATTCAGTCAGTATTTTAGTGTTAGCTGTCTCACAACAATCATGACATTTGCAACACATTTTTAAAGAATATCAAAAAAACATGTAAATTCTCCACATGCAGAATGACTCTCCTCCTCCTCTCCTCTCTCCTTCCCCCTCCTTCATGTCTGATTTCAGCCGATTATAGAGGAGAAGATGGCAGAGTGGGCCAACAAGAAAGGTCTGCCCGTCCTGAAGGAATTCTCCCCCAAAGTCCTGCTGAGTCAGTACCACACCCAATGCCTGTTATCAGAGCGGGACGGCTCCAGTCCCAAGCAGGCCAAGGGTGAATCTAAACCCCAGCTAGGAGGCCCTGAGGAGGATAGGGACCTCTCCACCAGTCCCACCCAGCCTCCTCCGGCCTCAGTCTCCAGGCTCCAGCCAGAGAAATCATGCAGAGAGCCAGACCTGCGGGACGTCGTCACCCTGTGGAGGAGCACCAACGGGACGCCTCAGTACGCTACCAAATGGGACAACACGCCCCGAGCAGCCCCGGACCTGCCGCTGGACGACCTCCAGAGGCTGCTGTTCCCCAAAGCCTTCCCTTCAAGGATCGCTTCCCCCGGGCACTTTCAGGCACAGGACGTCCTGGACCTGCCGTGCCTTGGACGCCCCCAGGGGCAGAGTGCCTCCCCCTGGACAGAGGTGGCCATGCACCTGGCCGAGGTCCTGGAGCCCGGACACTACTGAGGACAGACTGCTGCTCTTTGGTGCTGAATCAAACCCCCAAATCCCTCTGTGTGCTCCTGGAGCTTTAACCAGATCTGAAATGAGTGGACAGTAAGTGTAGGCATCAAAATTAAACATTAATATTGCTCACTGACAGAAAAATTAGTGATCTCAGCATTTTCATTAAGCCGAGATCCAGTGCTCTCATTTCCATAGAAAATGTTTTAACAGCTGGGACAAAGCTTTGGTTACAAATGGAAAGAAAAAGGTAGTCATGAATGTAAAAGTCAGACTTTTATATTCAGCATGCTACTTAGTTCTTTCATATGAAATGAAAAGAAGTTTGAGAAAATTAACACAGAACTATGATTAATAGAGTTTATTTTAGCAGAGATATTTAGTCAAAGCATTTGTTCTATTACTGTAATCAGTCTTAGATGCCTTGTACCAGTGTTTCCTCTAATTTTAAGCTGTTGCGGTGCCTTTTGGGTGACAATTCTAGTTTTCACCATCTGGTGAGATATGGGACAAAGGGTGAGATATGTGCAGATATCTCATTATCTGGTGAGATATGGGACAAAGGGTGAGATACATGCAGATATCTCATTATCTGGTGAGAGATGGATGTGGTGGTTCACCATGTGGAGTGCGTACCACGCATTATTACCGCTGCTGTTTATCTCTACTGTCGCTGTCAAATAAAGCAGAAATGCCAAAAAAAATTATCTTTAAAAACGAAATAAAAACGCCACACACTCCAGACACTGCATCTCCATCCAAAAGGGGGGTAAACAGAAGGGTGACGGAAAGGTGAGAAAACCTCAGTGAACTGGGTCACCTGTCACAGATGGAGCCCTGCACTTTCACTGATCCCCCCCAGGGAACTGACTCAGTATCCAGGTGAGAGCTTGTCAACAGCATGGGTGTGCACATGTATGACTGTCTGCGAGCTGTGGCCTGTCAGCCGCAGGTGTGTGTGTGTGTGTGTGAGAGAGTGCGAGCGCGCTCTAAGGAGTCGCGGTTTTTGTCTTCTTCCTTTACTTCATGAAGCACTTCACACTCCAGTGGGGGGGTGAAAGTGCAGACTAGCCTCAACCTGGTGCACCCTCTGTGACCGAGCCACATGGGACATGGAGATAGCTGTAGATAAACAAAGAGAAGACCTGGCACACACACACATACACACACACACCCTTGATACTACTTTGAACTCGGGGTATGACAATAGGTCGGTATATCCAGTACTGTGCAGATTAATTTTAACCTTGATTGAATTTAAACTGAATTTAAACTGCCTTTGTTTCCTGGCACATCAACCAGGCAAAAAAGTAATCTGAACCACTATTTCAACAAAAACTCTTTTATTATTGTATTACACATCTATGTGCATACCAGCCAACAGTGAATTCCACTCAGTTAATCAGTAAAAAGAATTTCAGACTCCATGTAATTGCCTCTTTAATAGTTTTTTCCTCAAATCTTTTCAGCAGCTTTTCTCCCAACACACACAAGCCCACGAGAGTCATTGCACAGGTTTTGACTTCATAGGTTCCGATGTACAAAAATCACTTCTCTATTGTTGAGACTTATTAAAAAGTCCAGGACAGATGAATGAGTTTCAAAACTATGGCGCTGATGATTAATGAACGTGGAAATGGCAGACAAAACAAATTCTGACATAAACCTTTAGCGGCTGCCTAAAGTAAATGATCCAGAGAGGGAGATCCTTTCTAGCTTCGATTTATGAACTTACTCCCTCCCAAGTGCCTGTGTTCACCCTGTTCACAGATGCGATGTGATGCATAGGGACCTTAGGGCCATACTGTTCACATCACACCCTGCCTCATGGATAAGAAGCCTGATATTATATCTGCACAACAGACTCTGACTCCTTGCTCGCTTGAGGTAGCGATGCGTTTGTGGCAACCCGAGGCGCACCACAGAAGCATTTCGAAGCTCTCCCTCCAGCTGTTACGGCCACTTTTACCATTTTATGAACCAAATTGCTTTTTGGGAGGAAAAAAAATCAGCCTGAATGGTTTTCTGCTCAAGTGGCAGGCAAAGCCACAATTTTTCCAGTGTCCCCTCTAGGATCGCCTCTTGACAAAACCCACATGCTGGACGTTAGGATTCAGGCAGAAAATACCCCTACTCTGTCTCACTTAACCCTCTTATCTGTGTCCAATCCACCTCCATCTGGAGACAAACACAAGCTGTTCAAAATCAATACCCGCCACAGGCTGGTAAACTTAAAAACAGATTACCAAGAACAATTTTTACCCGCCAATATTAATCAATCTGTATTATTCATAGAAACATGTCACCCTGACTGTTTACAATCCTATTATGTGTACAGAATCAGGTACCATGTGCAACATTATAATACAGAGACAAGAGCAGATGTCTAAAATAAAAAGGTGAGGGGGAGTGCTGAGGGTGACCCTTAACGATTTTTAGAATTTTTTCCTTGGCAGGTGTTAATTTTCAGATCTTGCACACGCATACTTTTAATTCCAAAGCCTATAAAACAGAGGAGTCCAACCAATGCTGGCGTTAAGAAAGCTTTTGCGCTACAGACAAGACCCCAGAACGGTCTCTAAGTAGATGTTGTTGGCAGTTTGTACAGACAGACAGAGAGAGGCAGACAAACGTGTCCTGTGTAAACTCATCGGCTCGTCCAGCAGGAAGCTCTGATCATTGGTCCGTCCCCTCCATGTGCTCTTCCTCCCCCCTTGGCCATGTTGCTTTAGTTCCGTCCACAAATTAATTCCACAGTCCTGCCTGGTTCCCCTGCTCGTCGATGCCCTCCCTCCCCCCAGGCTGCACCCCAAGTCCGGCTCTGCTTCCTCCTCAGTACATTTTCTGTCGGCTGGGCAGCACTGCCTCCTTGAGGAAAGAGAACACGAGGAGGATCCCGGACCTCTTCCCCCTCTTGCCCTTGGTGAAGTAATTAGACACCACATCATCTGAAATAAATGACGGTGACCATCGGGGTTAATCATACATCATAGAGTTTAACTTTAATACAGTGAAGTAGGCATCTGGAAAAATTATGATATCCCACCTCTTTTGGAATGTTTTTTTTTTTTTTTACCAAAATGATGTAATGCATTAATATAACTGCATTATAGTGTGATTTAATATTTCTGCCACTAAGTAACAGAGCACACACATCTAATCAGACACTCAAAAAGCAGTAACAATCAAAAAATACAGAGATCCTCATTGGATTGTAATACTGGTCTGATTTGACATTAAATTTTGGGAGCAATTTTTAATTTCGTGTACAGACTTGACTTGCTTAACTATTTATTTATATATATATATTCATAATCAATTATAGGATGTAACGTAGTCTGATTATGCAGTTTAATCTGCTGTTTTTTTGTTTTGTTTTTTTTTGTTCTGGTCTTCTTTTCTTTTTTTTAAATTACAATTTTTTTTATTTAACTAGCTTATTATTTCTAACATTTCTAACAACCTACATGCCACATATTTCCTCTGAATACCTTTCAGGTGCATCCAATTGCTACAAGGACTGGTTACTTCTGCCCTTATATTTTATATGTTTGTTAAGGCTGTCAAATTAATGTATTCATTTTGATTCATAAATAATAAAAATAACGTTTGAAAATTTACGCAAATTAATGCATATAATACTGGCAGCTGCTTCATCTGTGTGTGTTAAATATCTAGCGTGCTTGTTCCTGTCAGGTGAAAACCTTGCATCTCCAAAATATTAAACTTTTCAGGAACTTGAAGAAAAACAAAAACAAACTCCACCACAGTCATGTGTGATGATAATGCATATTTCACATTATCAAGTGGGTTTTGAAAGGGTTTTGTCAGACCACGAGGTCGGGAAATTTTCAGCTCATAGGAGAGCATGTAATCCTTCAACTCAGGTGAAATCATAAAAATCAACATAATTTAGTTGTTTCTGAGCCACAAGGTTTTAGTGCAACAATATGATAACACATCTGAGATTATGCTAAGATAGGGCTGGCCAAATATGTTCATGATAAAATTTAACTCAAAAGAGTCAGTATCATTAATTATCTCAAAATCTATCAAATAATTATGTCACATTTAAAGGCTACTTTTTGCTTCTGAATGATACTGCTGATCTCCTTTATCCACCAAAACAATACAGTGTGCCGTTCCTGTGTGTCTCTTCGCTGTAACCAGTGTGCAAACTGACCTCTCTCTATTCCTGCCACGTGATTGGCTGTTTGTACGTCAATCGTGGAAAATAATTAAGTTGAAATTTCTTGGAACATTTTTATATTTATATTGAGGAAACATATGTTGTTAAAATAGTCTTATTGCCCATCTGTTCACTCAGATAACTTGCACGTCAGTAGGAGTGAGCCAGTGAGCCAGCAATCTGTGTGTGACTCTGTTCAGGAGAAGCTCACCTCCTTGCTGCATGGTGGAAGGAAGCACATTTTCCCCCGCTGAGAGCGACACAAAGAAGGAGAAGGGGATCACCCACAGGCAGATGGTGAAGTACGCCAGCACCTTCAGACCACAGAAGAACAAAAGGCCAGGATGGTTAGACCAGAGCAGGAGAGCTGGCTCTGGTTAGAAAATCTGTCTTCTCTCATTTCATAGAAAGTCCTGTAAGTGACTGACTGCTCTAATTCCAGTCCATATGTAAATATCATAAATATGTGATGAAGCTTACCTCAGAGAAAGGATAATACTCTTCTGCAAAGTACTGGAAGGCCATGTAGTGGTTCACCACCACCAACACTACAGAAACAGTGGTGGAGAGAGGAACACAGGGAAAGAAAATCATTACTTATCTACATCTCACTGCCACATATGCAGGATGAAAAACTACTTAGTGAAATTACTTGATATTCTACAGAGAAGTTGTCTTTTACATTGACTGTGGACGGCAGAGTGCATCTTTGCTTTATGCTCCAGTGGTTACTTTTAAATATTGATGCTGATTGGAGTCACGGATAGTCTGTTTATTTAACCTCCTGAACTCTGATTTTCCTTTAAATTTCCCCTTAAGCAGCTTCAAAGTTGGAAAAAAAATGTTTTTCCCATATTGTATATCACATCCATATTCTGTATACGTTGGTTGCAATGCTTCATTGAAGCTACATCACACCTACATCAGCATTACATCAAATAAAAAATATCTAGATGTCTTGTGCATCATTTTATACACATTTCCCTGTAATTCAGCAGGACATAATTGGTATCTTTGGAAACCTAGGGATCTCCACTAGAATTTTGAATAAAATTGTGGGTTTGAACAAAGCTCGACTGCACAGCATGCAATTGTAATGACAAACCCACTGATGGGACTAGCAGAGTTTTAGAGGTTACAGGACAGAAGGTCAAAGCCAAAGTGTCTGTCATGCGTACCGCAGGAGAGGATGAAGTTGGGTGAGCTCAGCAGTATGTAGGGGAAGGTCTGCAGGAGGCCGAAGTACACCAGGTTGGTGAAGAGGCCAACTCCCACCATCAACACTGGGAAGCCTTCAAAGAGGTACAGACCTGCCAGCACACCTGTCGAGAACTGGACACATTCACACAAAACACACTCTGAGGGTTATTCTACAGCTTAGCCACCACAAACTACTGTATTATCACAAAAGTCGTTAATTTAATACTGAAACTTAAATGAGTACAGTCTCCATAATGTCATTCTCAGCTGTTAAGAAATATGGGCAATGAAATCCTTTAACATAGATTAACTGAATTTCAGGGATGCACCTATATGTGTTTTTTGAGGTCGATGCAAATATTTGATACCTTCCCACCTGTAACGGCCAATAATTTGGCCGTTACAGGTTTTAATCAGTTGCTAATTTTACAGTTCTATTTGGTGCCACACTTTTATTATAAAAATAAAAATAAAAAAAGCAATCACACAAGTGCCTTTTTCACAATGAGTTAATTATCAACAGTAAAAATAATATTGCACCTTTATCAGTATTGCTTTTGAAAGCTGATATCAGTCAATACCAATGCCAGCGTCTGCCAATACACTCGTCCATCACTACTGAATTTAGTGTCTGATTACAATTCCTATAACCACTGACTGAAAATGTGTCAGTCTACTTTTAAATGCAAATTTTTAAATTGAACAACTTATATGAATAGTCCTTGTTGTTTTCTGAAAACAGCTTAGCAATACAGACAAAGCTGTAAGAATACAACTAAAAAAAATCTGTATTTACAATACTAATCTCCATCCACTTACTTACCAGTATCATGTATTTTATTATTCGACTGGTGGCGACTGTGTATTCTTCTATTAGTTCTGCCAAGTAGTACAGGCCAGCAGCTGGGTGAGGAAAAGAGAAGCAGATAAACAACCAAACAAAAGAAGCAAAAATTTAACAAATAACCAGGAAGCTTTAAAATCACAGCTGGACATTAACACAAGCCAACAGACAAACACTGATTAATTCAAGAGAATGTCAGATAAATATTACCATCCACCTGTTACTGAGGTTTGTGCATAAAGAGGTGATGTTTACTGCCTGGATTTTGCTGTCCAGAGCCTATGCAAAGCACCACAGGCCGCATGACGTGAGTTCAATGAAATAAGTAAATACAGCATTATAAAACACACACAGCACAGGTGAGACCCACAGTTACCAAGCTCACGTGAAAGATGGCCCTACATGTGCCCAAAAGAAGAAGCTGCTTTGGGCATCGGGGTCAAATTAGTCTAAACCAAGTATGCAAGGGACAGAGGAAGGTGACGGCTCACAGTGCAAAGGCTCATGGGAGAGTCTGCTTCATCACGCAAAGGAAATCTGCACTTTCGAAAAAGACAGAGTAGGCAAAAAAAACAAACAAAAAAAAAAAACGGGAGGGGGGGGGCAGATCGCCTTGCACTTTTGAACCCTATGCTCGACTGCTGCTGGTAATAGACCCTGTAACACATAATGACAGGCACCAAGCAGGCACACACTCGCCCTAAACTTTGTTCCTCCTTTGAACGTTGGACAGCTTGCCACACTGGAAAAAAGTTGAAAAGGAATCATGGCATTTTATTGAAATTAGTGCTGCTTGGTGGATCAAATGTCAAATTCAGCAGCTGACCCACACTATACATAAAAGGCCTTGAGTCAGATTCTGCAGGGTATTTGTTTGCGGACACGCAAAGCAGCAAATTTTGCAATGTAGCTTGACATGACATACTCAACAGCTTAGCAACGTTTGACATGACATACTCAAATGCAAAGAGAGACAGGATAATAACATATTTTTTCCATTTCAAAAATATGCACTTTTTCAAGACCTTAAGTCCTGACAAGGTTTGCTGACAGTGGTTGGACATTTTGACTGTCAGTTAGACGATATTATTCTATATCTGCAGATTATACAAATGTCACCCACATGTGAAAGGTTATGTGTGACAGGGCTGAACAAGAGATTTTTTGTCTAATTCTCAAACTTTTCAAGAGCTGGGAACTAGCAAAACTATCATCCAGACTTTCTAAAATATCCAGCGCCATATATGAACCCTAGCTATCTAAGTAACACGTATACAGGCTATTGAATCTGACAGCTGCCACACCTGTGAGCTCCAACAACACATTACGTACGTGGCCAAGCAAATGACAACGTAGACAGACTCGTGCTTGAATGGTTGAACACGCTTTCGACTTTATGAACAGATTAAGTGTGTGGTTGGCACCGCTTTAGTCAGTCAGCTATACCGAGTGGTACATATTCGCTAACTAGCTTAGGACCTACAATATCTTATTACACAAACAAAAACGCCCCTGCAGCCTTAGCAAGGTTAGCTAGTCCACGTTAGCTTGTAGGCTAACATTACCTGTCAGGGAACCTGATTGCCCCTCGTTTACTGCCTGTCAGCATTAGCCATATCGGTCAAAGTACTCGCTGATACCTCGATGCACACAAAGCCATATTATATTATCTAACGTTATGAGACCAAAAGAAAAATAACGTTGCAAGTATTTTATGAAGCTAGGTAGTCAAGTGTCTTATCTCGGAGAAATTATTTAAAAAGCAACGGTACACACACACACACACACTTTAATTGTAATATTCCACTTTAATTTGAGGGTCTACACTCTGGAAATATGTGTGAAAATATGTAGTATCGCATTCAAGTCTAGAAATACAAAATTGCTTTCTTCGGTGCCGTAATTTCTTGTAACGTTACGTTAACTGTTATCATTCTAGCTGGTGGGCTACTAACGTTAGCTAGCAAGCTAGCTAGCTAACCATCAACTTTCTGATAAACTAATACTCGTCGCTTTCTTATTCTTAAAATATATGGGATTGCCGTTTATTAATATACTTATATCCCTCTAGCAAGTTGTAAAATGATGGCCCATTAAGTGGTGCAAGTTCAGAGGCTGGACTGGGTCCGCTAGCATTAACAAGCTAACCTTTGCTAGCACCTGCAGGGACTCTCAGTGTAAACTTACCAATTGCTAGTGTGACGAAGGATATCTGGATCACCAACGACAACCAACTCAGTAAATAAATAAACCACATCTCTCTGCATGTGAAACAACACACATGAATATGAAAACAGTATAAAAATGACTATTAGCTGCTAACCAGGGGCTAATGGTCAAAGTTCCTCCCCGTGTTTTTTTTTTTCCCCCCAGATGCTGAGGAGAGCAGGACAAGAGCCTCCGTCTCAAGGAGGGAAAGTCTTGTTTTGTCATAACGCCATCTGCGGTTGGAGGGGAACTGCAGTGTTTTTCAAGGAGATTCAGTGAGATTTAAGACAACACTCAGAGGTGCAAAGTAACTAAGTATATGCCTCTCAGCTCTCACAAGTGCAGCGCCGCAGCACAATTTTGAGGTACTGGCACTTCAACTGAGTATTTCCATTTTTGTGAGACTTTATACTTTACCTGCACTGCATTTTACATTTACATGTAAGAGGAAATACTTTAATTTTTACTCCATTACATTTATCAGACAGCTGATGTAACTAGTTACTTTGCAGAAAACGGTTGTATATACAAAACATATGACAAGCTCATTAAACCAAATGAGTGATTATTTAGTCACATAAAAGTAGCAATACCATAATGGAAAAATACTCCATTAAAAATAAGTCCTGCAGCCAAAATTTTGCTAAAATAAAGGTATAATAATGGTAAAATCTACTTAGGAAGAATGGTTTCAGAGTGTCTCTTGAAACTTTATCTCAAATATTAAATTAAAATTAGTATGGAATGTCAAACATCATTAACATAAAGTGTCCACCAAAATATTAGTTAAACAAAAATCTATAACTATTATAATTTACTCACAGTACTTGAGTGAATGCATTTAGTTTTTTTCCCCCTTTAAGGTTAATTCATCAGTGACTTAATACTCTGAGGACCAGTCCTTACAATGAGTACTTTTGCTTTTCATATTTTAATATAGTTTGCTGCTTTTAGACTTTTAATTAAGTCAAATTATTAATTATGAATGCAGTACTTTTACTTAAGTATTTGTCCATTATAGCATTGCTACATTTACTTACGTAAATGATTTGTGTACTTTTTCCACCACTGACTGACAGTACTTCACCAATTTCTAAAATGTAGGCTATAGGGGCATTTGGGACAAGGAAAGGTTCTACATGAATGATAATTTAATCTGTTCCACTAACTGAAATATAATATGAGGCATACAAAATCCTCTTTCTGTTTATATTGGTTCCTCCATTGCAGAATGGTC
>OMKZ01019452.1:8017-26304 GCA_900302535.1 Neoniphon sammara
AAAGCACAGGCGACTTCTCCTTTATGAAAGCACTGACTCATCCATCATAGAGTAAATCAGTCTGAAATACAAGGAAGCTGTGTGAAGGTCTGCTGCAATCACCAGACCATGACATAAATTTTATGAATGATGATGTAATGTAGGGGATGCAGTGTTGTCGATGTCATTCTTCATCTCTGGAGGTTGGCCCTGCAAACTGGACCTTTTCTCCTCTGATGACTCTCATTCGTTACGGGGGCAGTTGAATGGGCCTTCATCTGAAAATCACATTCAGTGCCCTCCATACATCTTATAATCCGATACTGATTAATACTGTGGATGCCAATACCCACTACACACAGCCTACTATAACGTGGTTTCTTACTGGGGTGCCGGCGCTGAATCTCCTTAGCAATCGTAAATTGTAAATCGTAAATGTGACACGTCAAAATCCCGTCTTAATATATCTCAGCCTGGTGATGGCTCTGCCCTGCTCCGCTTTGCACGCAGCAGGGTAAGTGGGTAACCCCTAAAGGTCACCACAGATCTGTCGGCTGACCTGAATTTATGTTATTAATCAACCTCTTAAAATGGTTTCCACTCCATCGCCTCCTCTGCTGGTAAACTTTACCCAGATTGTGTGTTATGTAATGTTGCTCTGAATTTGGCCGGGGACCTGGAGAGTCAAATCAAATACCCTCTGGTCTCAATAAAACCGCTCTGTCTGGAGCCCATCCACAGTATAACAGAACAGAACATTGTGTGTGTTATTGTGAAAGAACAATGGATTGTTTGCGAAACAGCCAATGTTGACCTTGTAAAATGGAAGTGACTAACAAAGGTAGCTATGCAGAATTTTCCAAATAGGATCAAATTCTTTTTTCTTTTTTTTTTCTTTTGGCAAAGAAGTCAACTTCATATGCTTAATAATAGAGGTGTCTGAAGTCACGACTGTACTTAACGGTATGAAGTGGAAATCCACATTGCTGCAGCTGTTAGAGCGACAAGCATTTCATCTAAGACTTTGATCCTCCGATGTTGGCCACTCATCACCATTCACACCTCTTGAAAATACTTAGAACATGCCCCCGCGCGCACACACACACACACACACACACACACGGCCTTAGAAAACCTCATGACTGTCTATGCCAACTTGTTTGTTAATGTGTTAAATAGGCTTATGAAACATTTCCTAAGTTACACAGCTAAAGTCACTGCCCTCTGAGTGAACCGTTAGTACATGAGCATTATCAAACACCTTTATATATTATTTGATATATATTTGATTTTTATATAAATGGGAAGATGTTTATCTCATTACCTCTGAACTGTTTCCTGCAGAGCAATGGTCCACAAGTTGTAAAAAGGTAAACAATATGAAAGAACAGCATTCACCAAAAAAATCTCACTTTTAAAGTCATTGTTAATAGCCATAATTGTTCACAGGCAGTATTTTTCTCACCTTTAAATTAAGCAGAAGGAGCGCAGACTCTGAGCAGCATTAGAGGGTGTTCAGGGTACCAGCTGGCAAATCCTCGGTGGTATGAAGTGGCGTGGTATGACCGAGGGAGGAGGTAGTTTCCAAACACATGCCATCGCATGTTATCAGGCTGCAGAAAGATACTAATCCCATTGAAGGATCCACTTTTCTCTCTCACCTCTCTGACTCGCCTCCCCCCTCCTTCCTCTCTTCACCCAACATCTGATACCCTCTGACCACTTGCCAAGCATTCCACTTTGTCTCTATAGATCAATATGATGAAAACCTCTCAGGCTTTATCGTCGTCTCTTTTTCTGTCCACCCTATCTCTGTGTCCCGCTGCTCTGTTATTTGTCCCTGCGTCTGTCAGACCAGGGGCCTCATCTGTAAAACTGCTCTTTGACATTACCCTACTGCAAATTTCACTGTATGATGATTTCAAAGAACATAGTAAGAACAATAAAATTATAGCAATACTATAGACCTTTTTCACAGCAGCCATTTGGATGTGAGTAACAGGATAAAGAGGAAGGAAGCCAACAGAGGAGGGAAGTGCTGCTGGGTGTTCAATTGTCACTACAGGTGCTCTTTGGACAGATCAAGTGCTTCAAACCTCATGATGCATGGACTGACCATTTTTGTGTATTGTTGATTACTTTCTCCATTATAAAAAATAGGTCTTTTTCAGTAACTCCAAGACACTTTGTAGTTGTCTTCTTATGAATTAAAAGAACTGATTTTGCATGGCGAAAACATTAAAAATGACCAACGCCTTGCAACCTGACAGTCTTCATCAGGCTCATTTTACCTTCAGTGAGAAACAGCACATCTGTATAGAATTAAGCAATCACCTTGTGCACAAATGGGCAGCTCCCATTGTTGCACACCTTCTGATGTTGGACAAGCCCAAAATGCACATGCATGCACACCACAGGAAAATAAGGTAAAGGTGGGAAAAAAAATTCCGTCCAATTTAAGTCTACAGAGCCAGGGCCCTGATATTGTGCATACTGGCTCGCTGGAAAGAATCTGCTACACTTAAATTAAATGGAGCCTTAATTAATTTAATTAATAATACCTGTGTTTACCTGCTATTTTGTGTCAAAATAGCTACTGTGAAAAAGGCATATTAATACCTTGGATAAATACTATTTTTACCTTGGATAATGATAGAAAATTGGAGAAAAAGGGATGCTGATTATGGCTTACAGATCTGTTTATTGAAAATGACACCTCAGGCTTGCATTTGCTTGTGAGCAGGAGTTTTATGTGGGAGAATCTTCTATAAATAAGCCCCCGCAAAAAATTAAGATGAGCTTCTGTCTGTGTACAAAGGTCATAGATTGCTGCTAGCTTACCCTACGCTCCCTGCCACGTCGCTCTGGTTCTTAAGAGCCTGGAGGGTCACATCACTGTGGCTCTTCCCAGCTTAGGCAGGCCCTACCTGGGGTGGAGAGGAGCAGGGATGGGGGGAACAGATGGAGGCTCTGAGGGTGTAATCTCTCTCTGGTGGGAGAACTGCTTCAGGGCTCCTAACAGCGTCCACCAGTGTTGAAGTGCCAGAGTCTTAAAGGACACAGAAAAACAGCAGTTAACACAGATGAATGCACTAATGAATGCGTTAATTTTGATTATAACTATGAATGCACTAATTTTGAATATGAATAGACTAGCTATGAATAGACTAATTGACGTAATTCAGTTAGTATGATTTGATTTGATCTGATTTAATTTCAGCCCATCTGTTACCAATCATATAAGTGTTTGCGTCTGACAGTCCAGCAGTCACTGTCACCACAGTCAGGATAGCAAAGTCCTATGCTTTCCGTCCACAGTCGATATCCATTACATAAGACGGAATAATATTTTCCAAATGAGATTAACGTATTCCACGTGGCTGTGGAGCAGAATAAGGATAAAGTAAGAATATGTGACCAATTGGAAAAAACGATTAAAAGGCTAAAGGTCAATGAGGTGTGGCATCAAACTGTACTGAAAGCCGTATCCATTACATGGGTATGCACACTGCACTCGCCCCTGGGATCTGTGGATGCCAGCAGCAATATGAGACACACACACACACACATTCACACACACAGACACACACACAGCTATGAACATGGCCTCTGCTCTGGCTCTGCTTACACACACCCAACTATATCAACACAGTGTAATCCCTAATGCAATAATTCCAAAACTTCAGGCACTGACTGATGTATACGTTTACCATGATATGTCACTTCATTAAATGTGATACAATCATTTGTATATATTCTGCTTGTATTTTTGTAGAACTATCACATGAGCAAATGTAATACCTACAATAGCATTTGGATGAAATATAATGAAAAGTCTACTTTATATTTCAATGAAAATAGCGTCTCTGCCCATAAACTGATGCTATATGAAATGTATTTGATGCTGAAAATGATCTCTGTGTTGGCATTGCCTACATGCCCAAGAATATTAACTTCACTTCAAGTCTATGCAAGGTCGCACACTCTGACTGGTTGATCCAGAGGAGGATATCTGTGTACAGAAATTCAGTAACATGCACATCAATGCATAAGCGTAAAACCTTCAATGTAACTGCTTTGCATTGCGTTTATGTTACATTTGACGATAAAATAGGCTTAATAACTGTGAAACAATCGTCAAATCTGTTTTTTTTTTTTTTCCTTTATCCACATAGTGACCTTCATGCACCTAAACTAAACTACATTCCAAGCAAACACAATAATCCTTCAGATTGTTTTGAGGAGGCACATTGAAATGACCATACATTCATTTCTAATCCTCGATTTATTGTTAAGACCTGAATGTGAACCCCGTGCGGCTGAAGGTTAAACCAACGGAGCACTGAAATCCATACACACAAAATCATGTAGAAATAATCTACAAATATATGAATTTATTTCTGTTTAAACACTTTCAAGAATGTCCTGCAGTATAATCATGTGTCCTATATGACAGAGCTGAATACTGATGATCTGCCTGAAAATTGAGCTAACCTCACACTGTTTTGAGTGGGATGTTTTGAGAAAACAAGAGAGCCCCTGCATGCTGATCTACAAAATCGCACTTGAAATTTGAGTGTTTTCTTCACACCCAGTGAAAATAGTTCAAAATCCTCCATGGCTCACAATGTTCTGGGAGATTTCCAAATTTGTTGAGTCCATTGGCCTCAGTGTGGCCAAAGGTATCCTCCTGTGGTTTTGAGTTTCCACAGCGCAGGGCAGACGCAGGACAGCCACACTGGTTCACAGGCATGTAACCAAAACAGAAGCACATCATATGGGATTGTTGCCAACTATGCAAGACACCTTGACCACCCTGTCTCTTACCGTCTCTCTCTCTCATCTTTATTCTTGCTCATTTTCCCATATCAAAGCCTTTTATGGCCTTTTATGATTTTTATTCTCTTTAAGTGTTTTCTATGTATAACATATTTTAAAAGGGCTTTTTTTTTTTTTTTTTACTACCTTCATGTGGTGTGGGGTCTCTGTTTGTGCTCCTTCCTTGATTATATTTGTACTAATTGTGCTACTTGTGTTTGTTTTATTCTTTCAGTCTTCTTTTTTATTTTCAATTGGTGATTGACTATTTTCATTTTATTGTAAAGCCCATTTTAACCATATTCCAAAAGGTGCTGTTTAAATGAAGTTATTATTGTTAAAGTTACCCAAGGGACCCAAGAAATCAATCAATACAGAAGCATAACAAAATGCCCAACTCTCTTGCTGTAGAAACTAAACAAACAAACAAACAAACAAACAAACAAACAAACAAACAAACAAACAAATAAATAAATAAATAAATAAATAAATAAATAAGCATGGTTGTTGGCGAGGAGAGGAGAGGAGAGCCTCTCCATGCCAACAAGTCATATTGCGCAGCAGAGTTCATCTGTGCAACATTGGCAGCCAGCAGACCTTAAATAAACCAGACCACCTGGGAATACAAAAGCCACAGAGTGCTAGAGGGAATACACTACCTGCCCCTCCTAGCATGACAGTCTAGTGACACAGACATCACTCAGGTCTGTGTTGTGTACAGTCGCTCACCATGCCAGGAGACTGTGGTGGTGCGCCTGCAGCTCATTGTGTCAGTGGAAACCATGTGCAGAGAGGGGAGACTGTCTCTGGATCACATGTGGATACTGAGAGCCAATCTGACACTGATTTCTGTTAGGCAGCTCCATGCAAGTTACAATTACAGTACACACACAGTTCTACTACATGTGATACATCCATTAAGAAAAGAAAAGAAAAGAAAAGAAAAAAGAAAAGAAAAGAAAGGAAAAGAAAAAATAGGATAAAAATGAGAAAAAATAAATAAAAAATAAATAAACAGATAATAAAATTATTAGCTAAAATATTATAAGAAAATAAAAGATAGAGGCGGTTAAATTGGTTGCATTTTGTCACCATGAAATTCAGTAACTTAATTACTGTTTTTTTTTCTTTCTTGTTTAAAAGATAAATATAATTAGTGAACACAAAAACTATTTTTAAATATGAGGTGAAGACTGCGAGATGGATCGATGGTTAGACAAATGAATAAAATCATTAGCCCATATAAAGTGAAAATTTTGAAAAAATTGAAAACAAATCTTTCTTTACTATAACACTGAGTAATGAGGACTTAAGAAAGTTCAATTATAGGCTAATATTGCTGCTCAGCCGCACAATCACAATCAACCACAGTTTTGTAATTTGTTTGTGCTGCAATTTTGCATTTTACATTTAAATTAAATTTAATCAAATTCTTGGTTATCTTGATCAACTAGTCAGGGAGGTCGATGTATTGATGCCAACCCCATCAGTCATCTCCAGTTAGAAATGTTATTCTTAAGTGAAGGTGAAAGGTTTTTTTTTTCTTTTCTTTATCTTTTTCTCTTTTTATGAGTTTATTTTAAAGACAAAAACAATCACTGAGCTTTCAGAGATATCATTATGCGTCTCTTGACCACAACTTGTTATTTCCTGTTTGGACAGAGAAGTAATTGATTGACTCTGACTTAGAAGATTAATGACCATGGGGAATGTATTTACAGACCATTCATCACACATTCAGTGCTTATATAATCAAATTTCTTTCTTGCATATGAAATCTTCACGCTATGTTTGTGTTGACATTTCCGAGCCATATGAAATAAGCAAATTTTCCACTTCCCCCTGTCCCTATAATCTAAAGCAGGAGGGACCCTTTTTGTCAAAATGGTTCAACTCTAACCTGAACTATAAGGCCACAGGTCAGATTTCAAAAAGACTATATTAAAATATTTTTCTAAAGATATTCCTCATATACAATTTTAATTGTAAATAATTGTTCACAGAAATTCAGTGGCTTTTCTTGTCTCATAAGTACAATCAGTAGGCCTTTTACATGGATTAGTTAACCCGCCAGTACATTTGGTGCAATCTGAAAGGTCAAGAGTGTTTCCTAGTGTCTGGATTTAACATCATGACGGTGTGTGAGCCCTGCTGTACACCAGGGCAATCAGACGCAGCTTTGATACCAAAGACATCTGAGCCCTTCCCAGCAAGCCTCTCTTGTGGCCTATGACCCCTAATGAGAAGAACATGGGCATGATCAGAACCTCTGTGAAATCGGATATGCATGGAAGCACAATGCCCTATGACAACTGATATCCAATCAGCAGCGCCGACCCTACAACCGGGGGGGAGAAGAAGTCGGTCACATGCCACTACTACGGAGCGTCGACCACAGCAGGGGAGAGAGCATTTAAAGTGGAGTGGAATGATATCTCCAGTGCTCTCATCCTATTTACCATTATATCTCCTACCCCTCCATATAGACATAAAAACATGCCTTAAAATGTACCTAATGTGCAATGTAAACATGTCATGATGACAAGGCTTGGACACATTTTATACTTCAGTCAAAACAACGTCTCTGCACGTACACTGATGCTAATTGGCCTCTATTTAGAGATGGAAAGCATCTCTGCATATGTGTCATATATCTGTTCATACTCAGCTTGGAGTCGAGTCTATACAGGGTCATGCATTCTGATTGGTTGATCATTGAGTGATACATGTGTACAGGAATTCAGTGACGCACACATGAATGCATAAGTATAAAAGCTTCAAAGTAAGTGGGGGGTGCATTGTTTACGTTTGCACTTCACATTAGCACAAAATGTGCTTTCCTAAATGTGCATGTGAATCACTGCAGCACATCTAACAGGTTTAGTATTGATGTACAAACTAATTCTGTAAGTCACACAAATGAAAACATCCATCAGCAACTGTGCGCGTGTGTGTGTGTGTGTATCTGTGTGTGTGTATGTGTGTGTGTTGTGTTGTAGCCAGGCAACATGCATCAATCTGCTGTCTGTACTGTGTGTGTTTAGGATATGCAGTGCATCCTGCTTGTCCTGACACACACCCTCCAGTGAGGAGAGATCATGTACGTCAGTAAATCAGCCAAAGGGAGCGCAGGTAGTTATTACTCCCAGGGAACAACTGTTTCTAGCTCATACCTCCAGCCTGCAATACCCTCGGGCCATCATCAATACCACCCAGCCCCGACAGTTCCCATGCACTTTTCTGTCTGTACCAGGGCCCAGAAGTTCACTGTCAACGCCTGACAAACACACATCTGCACCGCTGTAAATACCCTGTAATATAGAGCCAGTAACACCTTGGCCATCTGACATCTCAATTCCGCTTTCTTCCCCCTCGCCTCTCTTTCGTACTCTCTAGTCTTCCTGTCATGCTGTTTGATATCTTCATTCTGGCTTGGAAGCTTTTGGAGTGTTTATAGGAAAACACCTTTGCTTTGAATTGCACCTGGGCGCATTTGTGTAAACTGACACAGATACGTGCGCACTGGTGTGAAGTTAATGAAGGAAAACAAACTGACATATTCAGGTCACCGAATTTATCTGTATGGTTAATTGTAAGTGCCAAAACTGTTATTAAAATTTGAGGGGAGCAATAATCATTTTTAAAGCATCTGTCACTGGCTTAATAGAATAGAATAGAATAGAATACAATAGAATAGAATAGAATGGATCTTTATCGTCCAGTCAATGCAGGAAATCAAATGTACCAAACTCAAGCAATATTATGCTAAATAAAACTGGCCAAAAAGTATGATATTGTAAATTTAAGGTGAACTGTTGGAGCTACTAGCAGCCTTGGCTCATGTGTTGGGGTGCTGATCCCCGGGCAAATGCATAGGACGGTCTGCAACGGCCAACCAAAAGCTCCACCACCACGTATAAAATTCCAATTTTATTCACAGAGGAGAGCAGTCTAGAACAGTGTTCTTCAGAGCAATGATTGATTATGATTTTGTAATCAAAAATTTTCTCATTAATAGAACAGATGTTTCTGCTGTGTGATCGTCAGCCCTGTGCATGCCTGTGTGTGCTTCTGTCTGCATATGAACATCCTCTCAGGCCTCTGCAGGGGTCCACAGCAGACTGCCTTGCTCATTACACCAATCACATCAAATTAAGTACTTCCTTCCTTAAATTTGGTCTCTTTCCCTGAACTCTCTTTTCTTTTTTGATCCCTGCTGTTTCCGACTGCCTGTCTGTGTTTTGGTAAGTCATCCTTACTCACTCGGCTCTATCCAGCCAAATGTGAAGGTCAAACCGGTGCTCTGAATAAAAGTTTTTTGAACACGGCTTGTAGTCACGCATTGTATTAAAAGTGCATTGTGGCATGCTGAGTAACTGTCTGACACCGATCAGAGTCTCTACTAAAAAGAGCACCCTGACAGTGGTGTTTTTTTTTCAATTTGGGAAAGGATATTTGGGTCAAAGTATGAATGCAGGTATGTGATTGTTGGGGGAACAATTTGTAAAAATGACTTGTCGGTGAAAGTGTGCAATTTAGGGCAACAATATCTCCAGAAATAATATTGGAAGGTAGAAAAGCTCCACCTTTTTTTCCTGTGGGCACCCCCAGCTCTGCCTGTGGCCTGGTATACGCTCACCAGTGAAGAATAGATCATTCAGGAAGTGGGAAGGAGTGGAAACTGACCGACCTCAGGTCGGCCATACCTGTGTGGTATGTAGGTCCTCAGGCTTCTTGTACCTCGCTGTCCTCCTTCTGTCTCCGTATCTTTTTGTTCCCTCTTCTTTCACCACTGCATGTCCTGATTGCCCTCAAACCTTTTTTTCCCCTCCCTCTCACCCCATTTTCCCTACTCTCTTCTCTCACCTCAGTGAACTAATCGCCTAATAGCTTTTTGGACACATGAAAGTGGTAGGCATTGGGAAAAGTTATTGAGGGGC
Organism: Neoniphon sammara; assembly: GCA_900302535.1. Lineage (NCBI taxonomy): Eukaryota > Metazoa > Chordata > Actinopteri > Holocentriformes > Holocentridae > Neoniphon > Neoniphon sammara. Next base: position 17,755 of record OMKZ01019452.1, read on the forward strand.
AGGGCAGGAAGAATGACTGGTATAAATAGACATTCAAGATCAACAGAGTGTTAACAGATTTAGAAACAAAGGCATGTGAAATGTTTCCAGCATTGCATTGTGTCCTTAGATTCTTCAGTGTAACACCAATGCATGCATAAAAAGATATACTCTTGCAGCTGCACTTCTCTGATAAGAAATGATATTGTGATTTTGCTGTCATTGTGTGAATAATGTAAACAAGTGAGATAAAAGCTTTTCAGTTTTCACTTGTGATTTCTATGTTAAAACCTGTTCTTGTCTTCTCCCCGGTGCTGTTTCCTTTTTGGGGGAGATGTAGTTTGTTCTTTGCAGCTGTCTGATAAATAAACAATAGACATGGAAGAAAGGCCTGAAATATTCATTGTCTTTGTTACAAGACAGCAAGAGAAATCACAGTGGAGATCACGTAAATGGAGATTTCCTGGATTTGAACAAAGTGGTCAATGTCAAAAAAAAAAAAAAGTAAAATAATGAGTCAAACAGCAAAAGACAGTTTTGCTCTATTTTGTTTGGTTTTTGCTTTATATGTTGTACTGGGTTTTAGTAAAAATAGTACAAGACTGATATGAAAGGCATGTATTTTTCTGTAAATTGAGGACATCCAGCAAGTCAGGAGGATAAAGTTCATTTATATCTATATACTGGTACTGGACACATCATATAGCCCAATTATATGTGAGGTATTTCGCTATAATGTAATTTGAGATATTAGCCTTAAATCAGTTAAAACAGAGAAAACCCATGACTCTGATAAAAGCTTGCCTGGGGTGTGAAACACAAAGAGATCCTTGTTGTATTCGTGTCAACGTTAGTGCTGACGTAAGCAGTGTCTATCATATTATCTGCATAATTATGTAAGACTACAAATATGTTTCTGGTCAGATGGATGAAGCGTACAATCACAAGATGTCTGAAATCATATTTTCTCGGTCAATACATCGTTTATGTAGTTGACTTTATAGCTTCTGAGTTTATTCTAATCTCACAACTTGGTTAGTTTGAGTGCAAGCTTTTATATTTTGCACAGTTTCTGGTGCAGGCTCTCTCTCTCTCTCACACACACACACACACACACACACGCACACATAAAAGAGACCAGGTGGACCTGAATCATCCTGACGTGCACAGAGTGTACAGGGACTTCTGTTGCTATATCAGGACAGACTCAGCTGAACTCAGCCTCAACCCATTCTCTACCTTTCTCTCTAAGTCTGCTGTATGTTGCAGGCTGTCCATAACACCATTTTCTAGCATTTTCTATAGGTTTACTGCTTTTTGAGTCTCAACACAAACTCAGAGTGAACTTAGGGAAGATGGGTTCCTAGAAAATTTATTTAAATAACTTTAAAACAAGACAACAACCTACAAAGCCTACAAAATATTGAAATAACTTTTGTACAAAAATATGTTACTTTGTCTGCGTACACAGAATACATGATTATCATTGTAGTCATATAGAACAGTAAATAGCTGAAGTAAAGCATGCTGCATCTCCTGTACACGTTGTATAAATATATACAGTTATTCAACATGAATGCATCTTTCATTACCACAAAAACACATTTTTAACATTTTTCCTGTATCGCCAGTATATCCATAGGTCTCAGTATCAAAATTATTGCTTCTACTTGTCCTCTACTTTGTCAGCATTGTTGTGAAAAGGATTAAGAAGGGCCAGTCCTGTTGCTAATGTTCATCTGGTCAGTTCATCTACAGCTGCACTGTAGTTGGAGCAAAGGTCATTAGATGCCTATACAACCAAGGCCAGAGCTATTGTCAGATACAAGCAAAGCGACACAGAAAGTTTGGGTGAAATGAGCGTCTGATGGTTTGAGTGGGTTGGAGGGGTATTCTTACAGTTTGCCCTTCTGTTTAACATTGCAAAAATGCCTATCTTAACAAGCCGTTAGCCCATTTTTGATTTCTTTAAAACAAATATCTGCCAGGTAATTATATCACTTATTCCCAGCGCGGTTTGATTTATTTCAAGAATTTTCTAGAAAATAGTGACAATATCTCAAATAAGGCAGATCACTAGTAAGTAGCCAAAATGGTTCTTAGTTGAAGAAAATTATTGTTGTTTTGTTGTTTTTCATTGAAAAGAACTGAAGTTTTCTCACCTAAAACATGATCTCATGCCATAATACTTTTATGCAGTGAGCTGTTGCAATGTTTCTTTCTATGCAGTACTGTCACGTTCCACCAAACCTGCTCTGGTTCCTGACATCTGTGGCTTGCAGATTAAAATCACTGCATTTCCCACAGTTCTCTGCAACTTCTACCTCACCATCTAACCCCCAGAAATACAATGTGTAGTCGCTACAAACCCCTTAATGCAGCTTTACCATCTCCCTCTCTCCTCCGCTGCCCTCTCCACCCTTCCTCGCTCCCGTCTCTCTTTGTGCCTCCTGTTCCTACTCTTCTTCATTTCTTGTATGTGTTTCCACTTCCCCGCACCCATGCCTCTTCCTCGCCCCCTTGATGGCCTCTTCTCCAGCCACAGCGAATCACAGTACTCCTCCAGAGTGCCTATGGGAGAGCTTATCACTCTCAGGTAGTCTTTGTAGCGCTGGCGAGACTCCCCTCCGTGGCGTACCTCCATTCTGGGGTCCTCACTGGGATTGGGCTTTCCGTCCAGGTACCCGTGAGCGACGAGACGTAGGGTGAGACGCAAGAGGGTGTGGGTGAAGTGTGTGTGCTCCTGAGCCACACAGGTATACACTCCAGCATCAGAGGAGTGAAGGGAGCGAATAAGGAGACCTCGGTCCGTGTGGACAACACGATCATCTAGCCTGACCTGGGACAAAAACAAGACACCAATATTTTCACATACTGTACAGGTTAGGATAGATATGATACAACACAAAAGGACAGGTGAATACTACTACCCAAAGTGGCCCTTTCTATTTAACTTTCATTTAACCAGGAATAGCCCTCTTTTCCAACGGGATGCAGGCCAAGGATAAAAACAAAGATGTATCAGACAGTATGATTACTACACTAAGATTGCCACTGCAATACAATACATGGCAAAGGCAACAACAGGTCATTACTGAGCATAAAAGGGGAGAGAAAAAGTGAGAGGTGGGCAGGCAAGAAGAAGAGAGCTTAAGAGAGAAGGGGGAGGAAAAGCACCAGGTTACCTACAAACATCATGCTAAAACCAGACAAATTTTGACTGATTTCTGTTCTAGAGACCTGATGCTGTCTTTAAACTCTTAAAGACTAACCAAGTCCCTCGGGTTAAAGTCTTTGGTTATACATTCCAGGCAAAGGGCGCAGCAAACTTGATTTTTTTTCAGTTAGAACCTTGGGTACAGCAAACTAAAGAGAGCCTTGAGACCTTAGATTATAATGCCTCTGATGTTACAGGTCATAAAAACACACATGTAAGAGGAGACCCAGGTCCAGAATGCTGCTTTAGCCTAGATTCAGGCAGGAATATGAAATCATTTGCTCCTCAAAAATCAACTGAGCATCAGCTGATCAGCAGCAGTCTATTTAAACACACAGTTCTACCCTCTCAGTTGCTATTAACTGGCCACAGCCGCCACACCTTCCTCCACCCCAGCCCTCACCCTCGTGTTAAATGAATCTTGATCACCCTGAAGAGATGCCCATACAGTAAGCATGTGGCTGCGCAATCATGCAAAAAAAAACAGCAAGTCCCTGCAGCGTTCTACTAACCATGCGTCAAATGGAACAGAAATCGGCACTCTATTGCAAATGCTCATTATAAATTTACAGCCTATAGTTTAAGGTCCTAGCAACTATTCTATTTCCATTTCAGTAAATTGCTGCCCAATATGACATGGCTCTCTGATTGGGTAGGGAATTGCTTTAACTGAGCCATTACGTAAAACTCCAGTATATTGACAAATTGTGAGTGTAACGCATGAAATCATTAAGATAGACTACGTTAAAGCATATTGCTAATGAATAACCTTGATAAAAATGTTTCTGACTGAAATGGTTTTATAGATAAATACAAGCATCACCAGTAAAGAGAGAACCAACCAGTCAAAGTGTACAGGATACAATGACAAGTCATAGGGTTACAATTTGTGACAAACACCATGATAATCCGTATCCAAAGAACTCAAACACTGGGGAGCTTCTTTACAAAATAATTAACATGCAGCTTAAAATGGAGACAAATGCCATATTAAATACTAAAATGAAGCATTTAAAATCAAACACAACCTCTGGTTCCCCTGGGATGTTAAATGGTTTGTAAAATTTGATGCTTTGTTCCTACCTCTTGGGAATAACTAACTTTGTTGTATCTGCATCAGCTAGAAGCCTTACGACAAGACTAAGAAAACTGAAACGTATCATTAGCCCCAACCAATCAATCAATTTGATTGCCTAGCCCACTTGGCTGATACCTCCTGCCCTGTTCACGCATAAGTTTTCACGCCTGATTTGGATCCAAGGTGAGTCAAATCTGGTAATGACCCTTGAAACAGGATGCATATTGGACTGGGTGTGGTGAGTGTCAGCCACAGGGTGGAGGGCAGAGGTCATTATGGAGTGCTGAGAGATCTTTAGATGCATGATGAGTGCCGGCATTCAGCACAGGCAAAGGAGCATGTTTCATGTTTGTGTGTGTGTGTGTGTGTGCATGCGTGCGTGCGTGCGTGCATGTGTGTGTGTCTATCCATGAAGACCAGCATCTCAAATGATACATCAGGTGGCAAGGCTGCGGTCAAGGCCTAAAACAACACAGCTGTATTGGTGTTATGTGTGTGTGTGTGTGTGTGTGTGTGTGTGTGTACGGATCTTCATCTATACATGCGGATGCTTCAAAAGCATGCCTAGGGCTCTGTTCTGACCTTGTAGTTAAAGGTGAAGCTGATAAGCGAGAAAGCTATAGGGAACAGGAGAGTATATGTGTTAAAATGCCCAAACGAATGTTTTTGCATGTTGTAGCCCATTTATTATACCACCACACAGATATTGTCACCACTACTGACCATTTAACAAAGCATGCCAAACTTTTTTTCTTTCTTGATGTCCCTATTTATTTAAATTTAGTTCAGGTGACACATCTAAATTAAAATCCTCTGCTGCTCTGGTTAACAGATTTGCCCTGGTTTTGAAGTCAGGGAGGTCTGAATTTAGTTTGTATAACAATGTCTTCTTCAGGGACTATTGTATACCAAAGACTGTTGTGTGGGTTTTCAAGAATGGAAAGCATTTCCAAGTTTGATAGAGAGGAACAGCATGGATAAATTGGAAAAACAAATTTCCTATTTGGTATTTTGCCAGACTAACTATCATAACATTTTTGAGGCAAGAAGAAGCCAAATCCACATTGTCTCTTTCACAATACCCATGTTTGCTCATCATTTGTCTTCTGGATTTGATTTTCTAACCAACAGTGCATGAATGCAATGCTGGTTGGCAGCCGACTTTTAAGGTCTGGATTTTGGAGCTTCTGATCAAAATGTGAACACAGTAGAAGACCTGCAGACGTATCAAATCAATGTGGACATTAGACTAAACTACCAGTGAACAACAAAGCAACTATGATAAAAAGAAATCCGGGCAGAATGTTCACTGTAGTTGATTAGTTATCTCAAGCCAGTTTCATGTCTCTGCAAGCTTATTTTTAATCCTATTGAAATGAATGGAAAGGAATGGCTGCCTGGTAGGTGGGAAAAACACATTCAAGCATCTGAAACTGTAAAGCATATCTGAATTGCATCAAATAAAACATACACAAAACATACAACATCAGTATGGTCCTTTAGCTTCAGGTACAAAACCATGTGTGTTTGCCTGTGTGAGTATTACAGATTTGCTGTCCTCTATGCTTCCACATGTGGGTCCATGTGTGTGTTTGCATGTGTGTGGCTCTCTGGTGGTTTTCAGGACTGACACTGATGATGTGTTGTCCAGCCAGAGGCAGAGCCTAAAGCACAAAGGCTGTTTGGACCTTGACCCTGACTCACATTAGATTTACTCATCTGTCTCCCATCACATTCCTCCTCACTGACACATTCTAACCAATGGTCTGACCTGACAAAATGACATAGGATTATGCATTCAAGACAAAAAATCGCACTTATGTAATGTCTCTGTGGGAAACAAGGCAATTTATAAGATCATTCAATCAGTATTTGTGTGTTATTTTGTTGTGCGCCTTTGAAGCCGATCTCTCTTTCGGCCCAAAATCAAGGCATCTGTGACTAAACTGCAATGCCAAACATTTAAACTCACCCAGATGGTGCGCATTTATTTGTATGCATATGTGCGTGCATGTGCGCTTGTGTGTGTCCTTGAGTAAACAAATTCCTGCTTGGAAAAATAGCAAGACATAGCAAGGAAGCTTATCCCCTATTTCCACTTAGTCACTTCACACATCTTGAGCTGATCGGACAGCAATCAGATAGCTGAAGGCCAAATGTAAATGCATCTATGACACATTGGATTTAAATCGGATTTCTCATACTACAGCAAGAGGAGTCTTGAAACACATTTCGGCCGCAATCTAGCCAGGTGTACATGCATCCGACTACACAGACACCAAGAGTATTACATCTCAACCTACCAGCAGAAGCAAAACCTAAGTCCCCAAAAACATCCACTCACATGCACAGCGAAATGGAAGAGTGGCTGCGCTTGATTTGGTGCCTTTTTCTCGGTTTTTCGTGTGCTCTGTGTTTGGCCCCTCTGTGATGTATCCTCCAGTAAGTGGTCCATGACCTGGGCGATTTCAGCGTTTAGAGTGCTAACTCTGCCAGCCGGGTGCACTGCAGGCCCATTTGGCAGAGTGCACCCGGAGTCATTGCTGGACTACTAGTTAGACGAGGTGCCTCCTGTCCATATGCAAAAAAAATTATTTGGTGTACAGGTCATATGGCTTAAGTTTGTTAGGACTGATGTCATGTGCCTGCATTTTGTGCAGCAAAGTAAAACATTTTTTCTGTCCATCTAATGAAGATGTCTTGAAAATGACAAGTGGAAATAGGGCTTTATAGTATGTATGGAAGCTTTGGTGTGCACAGACACGAAGATGCATATGTGTGTGTGGGATCGAGTGTGTATGAATGCGAAGAAACTCAATGAAAGGCAGTTTAATAGCCTTTTCAACACATCATAATTCTATCAAACAGTGAGGGGAAGTTTTCATCCTTTCAGGGAGACTGTATGATTGCCTTGACGCTTGAATCCAGCTTTTTGGTCACTTTTGGAAGGAATACATCTCATCTCATTTCATCTCATCTCATATCATCTCATCTCCTCTTGTTCTTCCTGCATGTTTTCTGTCATAAAGGCGTTTTAACGATCAGGGGGGTGAAATTCTATCATCCATGTTTTTCTCATTACTGATTTCCTAATAGGCCAGTGCTCCAAGCTCCGGGAGGTGCATGCACACAGAGGAACAAACAAACACATACACACACACGCAATGTGACTGAGAAAGAGATCTCTCCCAGCTCACATCTTTAATAGCTGAGTTTTATGAGGGGATAAGAGGAGGGAATGTGTGTATGAGCGGATGAGGAGAATTGCATTAGAGTAGGCTGCAGGTGCTGTGAGCAGCTGGTCGGCTGTGCTTCTATCCAAGCTAGTCAGGGGGCAAAAAAAAAAAAAAAAAAAAGATGGAGAGAAAGACTGGGGAGGAGAGGGAAGGAAGAGAATTTGGGCAGGCAGAGGGCAGAATGTGTGAGGAAACAAAGCCAGAGGAGGGAGGAGGCACGGAGGCAAGGAGGCAGGAAGCCAGGAGAGATCAAGGGGCGATAAGGTGGGGCTGATGAGGGAGGCTGAGAGGCAGGATGGGAAGACAGATGACAGACAGGAGGAAACAGAGTGGGAAGGAATGGACGGGGTGTGAGATGTTGAAATAAACCAGACGTTTCAGACATCACCTAGCCCAACACCACAGGCCCAGCTGTTAGACCGCCCAATGTGAACACATCATCCCTAAAACCTCACAAGAAATAATCCAAACCCACCTGCAAGATGTAACCCACAGCAAACCAGTAAAACATTTTGCTCATACATGCAAAGCAATTCACACTGAGCATGAGCGAGCAGCATCCTCTGGGCTGGGCATTCATCTCTGAAATGCGACAACAAATTTCTTAGATTTTTGAAATAGCGTTTAGACTATGCAACATTTTTTGGACTGAATTCCCCATTGATCCATAATAATCCTTAGGGAGGGAGAGCTCCTGCATTCACTCCCTCATCACTTTGTCTAGAGTACAATAAGTCACATATTATTGCATGCCTATACACACAAACACAGAAAACACCCCATTGTGTTCATTACCACAAAACACATGGCTGTCCCTTGAGATCACTCTGTTATGATTTCCGCTGTAGGGGATCATAAAGAAACACACACATACTCACACAGAGCGCAACACAGGGCGTTGCGCTGCGCGGGCCTATAAAGAAACACATGGGTCTTTAGTGGCCCCTGCACCTGTCAGTCTGTTTACATTCACCCCTGACAGAGAGGACAGGGGCCTGAGAGTGGGAGTAAATAAGTGTAGTGGGGGAAATGGGGTGGGG